>MU687594.1:64582-151657 GCA_026770625.1 Nicotiana glauca | reverse complement strand
CCCCCCCCCCCCCGGTCTCGTTTCTCATCTCCCTCAACTCAAAACCCTAGAGACCATCAGCCGCCCCAAATTCCCTCCATCATTTTCGATGGCGGCTCCGCCTTGCACGAGGTGTGACACACTTGATAAACCCATTGGTTCCACAGTAATAGCATGTGCCATATCCAGTTGTCTCTGAACTCTCTGCACTTTTCTATCTCTATTTTTTGTTTCACTTAAGAAAATTATATTTGGGGAGTGTAGACGCATTATCTCCTTCAAAAGGGAACTGTTAAGGACCCCCTCCCCCCAGGCCTCGACGATTCCACACTAAAGCTTTCAATGCATGGAGGGAAGCCATTTAGGACTGGCCTCCCGCTCCACCACTTGTTTCTATTTTTTAACTTCCATTTCAGTATCAAAATTAGTTTGTTATTTTCTTTTATCCCCCACAGTATACATATTTTCCTCTATCATAGAAACTTCAATAAGATGATTTTCATTCAAACCTACCAAATTATTTTCCTTAACATTATCAGAACAACCCTTAATATTAGCCTTTCGTTTCTATAATTTTCTCTTTATGTCCCCTGAATTCTTATTAGTAATAGCACTAACAGTTAAAGAGTTTTGAATTATCGAGTAGTTGATAATTATTCACTATATGTAGTTATATCTTAGGAGAGCTCAATAAAGGATCTGGACATACCTTGTCTATGTTATCTTTCAATTCCTTCATTTTTCGGTTGCCAGCATCCTGTATTTGTGAGGCAACTTGCAATAAATTTTGTTGTAGCTCTATTGTGTCATTCAACATATTTTCATCCATTGGCATCTGTCCTGCACATCTTTTATCTCCAAGACATTATTCAAACCTCACATTGAGGTAGTTTTAATACCAACAAAAGTTCCAACCCCAGTGTTATTCCAAAGCTCTGCACTCTCCTTCTCTCTAGATCCGTAATTTGTTGCTTCCATGGGTTGCATCTGGTCTGAGTTCTCAATGTTTGATATATCAGCATTGTTCCATTCAATTCCAAAGTTCTCTTCCCTTTTTATCTATTTTGATCTATTCCCTGCAGATCCTCTTTTCTTAAGTCAGGCTGCATTTCAACCGAGGTAGTACCCTCTGTCACATTTAGTAGACTTGTACTACTACCTGCAACTCCTTTTTCCGTCCACCAGTTCAAAATTATGATTTTTCTCCCTACTATGCCAGTTGTTACTAGTATTTACACCTTGACGGCGCTGATTATCTGAAACTAGTAAATGATTCTCCGCTCGTAGCCATATCCCAAACTGGTCACTTTTGAGATTGACTGATCGTATATCCTTCTCTCTTTGTACACAACATACCACAATAGTAGCAAACATAAGGTAGGTTTTTGTATCTTATTTCAACCCAGTTTATTTCCAAGCCTAACTTGATCAATTTTCCCCTAGGTAGTGGCCTTTTAATGTTCATTGTGATTTTAATCCTCATATATCGCCCATATTTGCTTCCATTTTCAGGGATTACAATATCAACAATACCTCTCAAAGCATGCCCTATTTTGCGTCCAACATCCTTTGACATCTAATGTAAAGGGATATTCAAAACTTTAACCCATAGATTATAGATATTAAACATCGGGAAATCACTCTTCAAACTTGGTTCCCAAGGATGGACATTAAGAAAGTATTTGTCATACAACCATGGTGTGGAAAACCATACTTTATCCTTACTTTCCTTATCTTTAAAAATAAATTGAGAAAAGATCCATCCGATTTCCTTTATCTGCAGTCCTGCTGGGTTCCCCCAAACCAACAACATGGTGTTTTTGACTCCCGAAAAATTCACCTTTTTTTAATCATAAATCACCTTACCAAAAAGACTTACCTTACAATCATTCATACTTGATTGAATATTTGGATATTCAATTGCTACAGCATCATTTTCTTCCTCATTAAGAATAAATTTATTTAGGAGGTCAACAATAATTAGCCATCTTTCCAATTGAAGGATTCTCACTCCTATTGGAGTTGATTCAGCAGTATATTTAACCTGGTTGCACCAAAATATAAAGTTCTTCTAGAAATCAAATTGATTTAAGGTTTAGTAGAAATTGGGAATTTGCACAAATTGATGCTCGTAGAGCATGAAATCAGTAACTTATTATGTTTCCTATTGGCAAAGTTTTAGAAAATGGGGTTTGGGAGGTGGAGATTAAGTGGTGAGCGGCAAGGATTGAGACCTCACGAGAAGGAGATAGCTCTCATGGTAGAGAGAGAAAGCCCTCAGCCAAGACGAGGGAATGTAGATTGAATTCTCTATATATTATTGTCACACCTCCTTTTTTACACACCTACCCCGAAGGATAGCGTATAAGGGAATTTTTCCATTTAAAGTGACATTATTCGAATTGGGATTATTTATTTATTTTTAGATTCGCCACTTGGGATAGGATTGATTTTTGGTGTCCCAAGTCACCGGTTTAATTTAAATTCCAAATCGAGAAAAATTGTCGACTTCCCAATTGGAGTCTGCGAACTAGAAATTCTGTGAAAGGAATTCTGTTGACCCAAGGGAAGGTGTTAGGCACCCCTGAATCCCGTGGTTCTAGCATGGTCGCTTAAATTATTATAAATGGCTAAAATCTAATTTTTTTATACATGTTATCCTATAGTGCAATTTTTAGAATTCTTCATTGCTTTAAAAAAAAAATTAAGAAAGTGAACGTCGATTAAAAAATATATTTTTGGATCACGTTACATGAAATGCACCCGGATCCTCGATACATTTTTATTCAACATTTTGGGATTTAGATTTGGGTTGCATGAAATACACACCCGTATTTAGGAAGGTAAAATTATTAAAATTACGCCTAAAGAGTCTAACGCGTTATTATTTTGGGGAGTGCCATGAAATTCGCTACACGGACCGTTCCGAAGTCTAAATATTTTTAATTAAGCAATTACTGAGGGCCCTGCGATTTTTGTATTTTTGTTTGGCGAGGCTCGTCTCATTTTTATTAAAGGTCAACCCTAAAGTGACTACGATTTTCTACTCAACCTCTTGTCTCTAATGATAAAAGAAATATCCTAATTGATAAATGAGATGGATTATACTATGTTAAACTATATATTGCAATCTTAAATCAGGCCTCAAATCAGTGATCCAAATATTCCATTTGAGTGCCAAGGCCCAAAATCACATGAGTAAACCAATGTACGAATCAATTGAATTAGGTCTAGTGTGTGTCTGTTAATATTGACACAAACAGCCCAACGGCTTGTAACAGGGAGAAGCAATACTTGTTTACTGGTTTTTATTGAGTTTTCAGGTGCTAATAAGGTGCAGCACAAATAAAAATAGCATTGATTTTATTAACATTCAACATGCTGATTAGTTTCAAAAAATTTTCACCTATCAACTAGTTTAACACTCAAACAACATATGCATTTAGAAATGAGCTACTGCAATTAAAGGTGAAATTGTTTCCTATTTCAAATGACCTTCTTACTCTTCTAACCAAACTGCATAGAAGCGAGATATAACTTAATCAGAATCAATGACTGATTTTCAGCCCGAGTTATTATTTAGTTTGACAGGTTTACACAGAATACATGGATCGAATTGACTAACAAATACTACCACTTCATCTTTAACCATCCAACTAATTACCAAACATGAGATTCCTAAGCTAATTAATATTCTACTACCAAAGTATAATTAGAACAATTCATATCAAGCTACTGCAGTCCAAGTTACACAGTCCAGTCCTATTACAAAAGCCCATAAGATGATAGAGAGAGAATTGATAAACTTGCAGTCAGTTATACATTCAGTAATCCAACACATGCTTAGGAGTTTTATTTGACATCAAATTAAAGCAAACAAAGAGGAAATTCAACAGGCAAGGTTTGCCAGCACTTCATTTCACTTCAAATGATCTAAGAGACACAAATGTGTACCTGGATATTGGACAGAAATGAGAGAGGCAAGGTCAGTTCAAGCAAATAACAGGCAACAGCAAGAGAAATCACTTTCCAGCAATTTGGAATAGACGAGTGGTTCAAGAAGAAATCCGGAAACGCAGGAATGCCAAATCCAAACAGAACTTAACTTACAAACCCAAATCAGCTTGAATCGACTTAGAATAACTCGAAACTACCCAGAATTACCACAACACCTTCAGCAAACTCATATTTCAACCAGAAAACAGCTTAAACAAATCCAAAACTATAGGAAACAACACTAACAACCCCCCTGAAGTTTCAAAACCCAAATGTTGAACTAAAACTGGAAAATCAGCAACTGAAGGAGAAACTAGCTTGAATCATCTAATGGAACAGTAATAATTTTTCTTTTTTTGAGTTTTTATTAGATTTTTCTATTGTTTTTGGTTTTTGGAGTTTGAATTTTGAATTTCAAACTTAGATATGAATATTAAAGAGAGAGAGAGAGAGATATTAGAGGCAGTTTTTGATAGCTGAAACTTTTGAATTTTCAGGGATGTCTAAAAACTTGTTTGTTAAGGCAAAGAAGCATGCCTTTTATAGGCAAAGATGAGGGCAGCCCCTTAACTTCTGTTTACACTATCAGTCCCTGTTTATTTTCAGCTTTAGTCCTTTATTTTCTGACTTGTGTCACAAGTTAATCCCTTACAATTACTGAAACCTACACTTGACCCTATTCTAGAAGATTCTAGGGCCTTCTATTCTAACCTACAACTTTCATGTCCAATTTCAATTACCCAAACTACCCCTGTACTTATTTTGTAATTATCACCTTAACACATTAAGTTCCTTTGCCTGAACTTAACTATGGTTAGTCAATAGACCAAATTATTCAGCTATATCCAACTAGGTTCAAATTCAGACCCTAAATACTGAACTTCAAGTTACTATTTATCATCAACAGTCAAAACAATCCATCAAGTGACCATCACAAATCTAGTAGGAAATCAGATTGGATCATCTTAAACAATTAAATCACAATTAAACCTATTAATGAACTGTTCTTGACAACTAAACCAAAGTGAAGCAGTTAACTAACTAAAACGAGAATTGCACCTATCAACACAGATTTTAATTACACATGAAATTTAAGCAACATCAATCATCTTGAAGAAACAGAATACCAAAAAATTTAACTAAACTAAACACTAAACCAGAATTAACCCTTAACTAATGACGAACTAACAATTAATAGAAATCGGACAATAATATAAATAATAACAACTTTAGCTATTAGCTCTAGATAGATAACATTGAATCCAATCCATTAATGACACAAAGAAAACATGGGGAAGAAAACGATATGAATAAAATAAACAAAGAAAAAAAATTCTAAGAAACTCACTGGTATAAGATTCGGCCAACTTCAATGATATTCGAAGGCCAATAATGTTGAATTTGTCACGAGGAAAGCCCGAGGATCACGTAGTACCAATTTGGAGTAATTCGGAGCACTTAGGGTTTTGGCCTGAAAAATTCAAATTGAGATTCGAATAGTTCCGGCCAAGTTCGAGGGACGGGGTTAGGGGGGTTGTGTAAAGAAACGCCAGGCTATCCAGTGGTGTTAATTTGGATTGATTTGGGATGAATGGCATCTTGGCCGGAAAATTTCAATTCGAGATTCAAAAGCTTTGGCTATGATTCGAGGGAAGCCAATGGCAGATATGGAATAGGGAGGTGAAGGAGAAGAGGTGGTGTAATTTTGGGGCAATTTGGAGCATCGCCGCCGGCGGAGGTGATTTTTGGCAGGCGGCGGACGGCGGAGGCGATTGTCGGCCGGCGGCGGACGGCGGAGATGCGGTGGGGGCACGACGGAGGGCTGCCGGCGTTACAGGGAAGGGTGTGCGAGGATGGAAGGTTATGTCTCTAGGGTTAGGACTGATGTTTGGACATTTTTATGTAAATTGAAGGATCAATTTGGACCATTGGATGAGGGGAGATTGAAGGTCAAGATCAAATGACGCCAAACGGCGTCGTTTCATTTTAATGAGGGGAGCAGGCAGGACTTTTTAATGGACTGGGCTTGGGAAACGGGTACTAGGAAGGGCTGAGAGGGGAAATCGTTTAGGCCAGACAAACTTGGCCCAATTTTATGGCCTGATTCGATTATTCACTCTCTTTTTATTATTTTTTTTCTTTTCTTTTCCTTTTTATTTAATTATTTTGTATTTTACTTATTATTATTATTTTGTTTGTATTTTCTGATTTTATTATGCAATACCCAAATCATAAATTTAAAATTATACTAATTAATTTCCAAAATCAACTAATTCCTAATTTGAAAGAAAACTAAACTAAAAAATATAAAATGTAGAATTAAAAATGGTAAAAGGACTATTTTTTTTGTTATTTTTCTCTTATTTTAGTAATATTAATTGATTAAAAATATAAAAATAAATTCTAAATGCAAACATACTATTTTTTGTACTTTTTTTTATGAATTATAGCAACTAAAAAAAGAATGCACACAAAATGCAAACAAGATGTAAAATCATGCAATTAATTCCTAAAAATTCAAATAGTAAAAGAAAAATTCTAATTCTAATGAATTTATAGGAATAAATTAAGCGTGGCAAAAATCACGTGCTCACAACTATGGCCTGTAGAAATTTCACATTCATTATGGACTAAATAATAAGTATCAACACTTTGATATAAAATTTATATCAATATAGATCGTCAATAGGCTTAGCCCGTATGGCCAACTCAACCTAGTTTGCTATTTGGGAAGGGTTTGATTAGGATTTTTCGAGCCTATTTGAAGCTAAGGCTTATAAAACTTATCCAAGTTAGCGCTTTAGCCCTTGAGGCTTGACGAGGTTGGGCTTGGTCCAGCTTGCTGGCAAAGAAGTTAATTAAATTTAAATATTTAATACTTATAAGAAAAAGTAAAAAAAAAACTAGATTATCTCCATTTCCCAACCCTAGATTCTAAGTTAACTGCATATGTAATCTCAGCCATTATGTATTACTCTGGTATCTTAAATTATAAATTGACCATATATGATCACATTTGTGAGGTCAAGGAAAAATTATTATTGACTTATAACAGTGAAATGAGTAATATTTTGAACACAAGGTAAATTTTTTATCAAAATGGTTGATATCAGAATTTTGGTTTTTGACATGCATGATAAGATTAGTTTTTCTTTTGCTTCATTAATAATGAATTAGAAAAAGTTTAAATAGACATTATTGATTATTATCATTAATTAGTTTGGATTAATATTGATATTATTAGTAATTAAACTACTCTTCAGTTTATGGAAAGATCAATTTTCAACACCGACAGAAAAAGTTAAACATTACAAAATTTCATAAATTTTAAAATTTCTATTAATTATGATGATGAAATCAGTAAATGATCTTAGACCAAAATTAAAAGACCTCATCATATAAACTTATTGAAGCAATCTCTGAACCTGAGGAAGTCGAAAAGAAAAGCGTTAAAAATTAGTCATCTAACAGATCAAAAGAATTAGAGATATAGAGAATTTGCATTTCAATTACGAGATTCCTTGTCAAATATCAAGTTTCTTGTACGATTATATGCAATTAGAAGTCATTCACATGATTAGGGACTATGTCATGAATAAATCCTTAAAGATTTTGAGGAGAAAAATGAAGGATCGACCGTCCTAGCCCGTTGCCTTCTACGAATGGGTTGGGCTGGGCTGGGCTGGGCTGAGCTGAACATTTTACGGTACATTCAAATGGCGGACCAATCTGTCCTTGCCCACCAAATTCAAAGTCCCCCAAGGCTTGAGCTGGGTTAGACTGGGCTGGCCCGTTTTGGCAGCTCTATCCATATTAATATGCATAAGACCATAATTAAACATTGAATAAAAATAAGAGAACTCTTCAGAAACACTATGTTTTAGTGAATATTAGCTTGCTATAGCTACCATTTACTAAATTACTTCCTATAGCTATATTTTCAGTTGTTATAGACTGTATTCAATATATTTTTTTTCTATTGTATTCATGAATACAGTAGCAAAACTCGGCGAAAAACAGGGGAGTCCAGCTAAGCAGAGAATGTATTCGTTAGTTGTATTCGTGAATACAGTAACAGAATTTGCGGGAAAAAAAGGTCTTCAGCTGTTTAAAAACGGTAAGTGAATCAACTAACGCGATAAACTCTTAATATAACTCAATTATAACACACAAAATTTGTATTTTCAGCTATAGAAAAGATCCTCAACCGAAAAAAATCCCAAAAACAGAAATTTCAGAGATTTAATCCATCCTTTCTTTCTTTTTTGTGGTATCTTTACTAAAATATTTTTTAGTGGTAGCTTTACAAATAGATTTATATGTTGAAATTATATAATTACATTGAATACAGTTAAACACATAAAAACACATTGAATACATGAAGTATAACATGTCATCTATAGTGCAAAAATATATGAATACATATTGCAAATACATTTGAACACATATATACATCTGAATACATAAATTATATTAATTAAAAAACATATGAATACATTTATAGAATACAACGAGACAGTGAATACAATGAAATACATGAAATATAGCGAGATACATTGAAATACAATGAAAAAAAGACAGTGAATACACTGAAATACATGGAATACAGCGAGATACATTGAAATATAATAGGAAAAAAAGGTAACAGATTCTTCAAGTTCTTCGACCCCAAACTTCGTCCCTAATGCACTGATATCCAGGCTGCCGCCATATGGAGCGCCGGAGACGGTTAAATGAAGACAGTTATTAAAGAAGCACCAATGTAAATGATCAAATGAAAACTAGAGACATAATTTCTTCAGATCTCACAAGGCAAAATATAAACAATCAATGGAAAATCTAAGAAAAATTTAGAATGTGTAGTACAATTGTGTGAAAGAAATCGTCGGCCGGAGGAGGTGGTTAGGGGTGACACAACAAGGAAGGGGGGAAGTGGTCGCCGGCTGGATCTGTCGTTTGCGGAACACAACCTCTGCTAGGATTTCTAAAAGCAGGGGAGGAAAAAATGAGGGGAGGGGGGGGGGGGAAGAGAAGAAAGAGGAAAGAGAAAGGAGGAGAGAGTGAGAGAGAAAAATAATACACAGAGTATTTAATGGCTTAAAGGTAGGAAGTAACCATAAATAGATATTTTGCTATAAAAATTAAAAGGTAGTTATATGAGATAATTTTTTAAAAGAGTATTTATTTATATTAAATAAGGTATCAACGTTTGCTACATGAGGTAGAATTTCCTAAAAATAATCCAAATTTACATCAGGTTTAGTTCAATCTCGATAATCAAGCTACACCTAACAGTTATGAAATCACAAATTCTAACTCATAGTATCACAAGTTCCAATATCATAAGTAACGCAATTACTTTTTCCTCTGCCCGTTGACTATGTGCAAAAAAGAAAAGAAAAGGAAAAAAAAGAGGAATGAGAGAAGTAGATCTCATAAATTGCCAAAAGTAACCTCCATAACAAGACAGGTTTTGTTGCGGCACCTGGATAAAGTTAAGGGCTTTCTTGCCAATTACTCATCAGGGGTGACGGGTTGTTGAGAAAGGTAGCAAATTATCCAGGTAGGAAAAAAAAAAAAAATATGACCGTTAGAGACACCAACATTTTCGAAATAAACGATTTACTCATAGATTATTAGTATAATCCAACAACTTGAATTCCCTCGAATCCAATACCATGAAAAAGCCTTGACAACACCACTTGTGTCTCTTTCTTTTCTCTGCTGGGGTCACACATGCACATGTTCGTTCAGGTGATTAACAAGAATAAGAAGAGAAGCGAGGTAGGGTTTGCATAGATGGCCAAAATTAGTGCAGAGGAGATGAGAAATGAACTGGGAACTGAAGGGGAAATAGTGAAGGAAAGTGCCACTGAGTCTCATCCCTATGCATTCCATGTATCCGGACCTCGCAATGTTTCTTCTCCTAATTGGAGAGACCTTATTAATTCCAGTTGGTTAGTTTTCTAGTACTCCTATTCTTATTTTCCTCTTTCCAAAATTGGACACCTTTTTCAGCTTTGATTTGGTTCATTGACTGGTTTATACGAAGATGATTGTTAATTTGAATAGACTGTGCCTTGAATTATGCTTCTTCTTCTTTTTGTTGGATATGTGGGTTTTGATTATCTGACTATAAATGTTATGCTGGTGATGTGTTCGCTTCAGTTGGTAATGCTATAATTTCATTTTCACAGTATTCGTTATCACAATATTCGTTAGTATTGTGGTAGTTCCTTGGGTTCTAGATCCTCTTTCTATATATTAATGAAAGGCATTTGCAAATAAAAAAATTGTTGTGGACAAGACAAGCACAAAAAAATGAGCAAGATGTGATGAAGTTCAATTTGTTGATGTCGTTTGGATGTATCAAGAAAACTTTGAGGACATTAAAGGATCTAACTGTAAATAATTTATCATTTCGGGACTGACTTTTGTTAGAAACATAGAAATGGCAAATCTATAAACATTACAACTGGATTAAAGGAGTCAAGCAATGAGGTAAAAGTTTCCTCAGAGGAAGTCTTCTTACTCTGATTTCCGCCCCTTGCTGCTTCCTGTCTTTCTGGATTTTGCGTTCCTCACAATTAGCTCAGAATTTTTCATACAATTCCTCCACTTATTTTCCAAAATGCTTTCTCCAATATGCAGCCGAAAAAAGTTTTCTTAAAGAAATTCATTTCATCCTAGATTTGAATTGAGCACTAGGCTTTGGTCATGACATTGAGCATGAAAAATAAGTTCCATTTAGCTATTTTTGGTAAACCCTATAGTTATATTTATCTCAGTTATATAGCCATGGACTGAACAAGTTGTTAATGATTATCAATTTAGGTTGCACAAGTTTGATTATAGGTCATCACCGCCATAATTTTAGTTTTAGACATTTGCTCGTCCCACATTGAATGGTTATGGGAAGTGCTTTATCTGAGTAGGAACGCGGCAAATTAATTGCTGTAGTGAAGAATTTGATCACCTCTCTGCTTCGCTTATACCACTGGATGTCTTTCTGTTCTATTTTATTCATTTCCTCTTTTTGGACGGTGGTGGTAGCGGAATATTAAGGGCTTTTGCTATTTGATTTGAAGTGATAATTAATTGAAAGTTTAAGTAGCCATTCTAATAAAGAGAAGGGTAATCTTCTTTTCTGAATAAAGGCCAGAGTAACAGAAGTTTTTACAAATATCCTATTATCAGGGACTTGTTGAAATTTGATTCCCTGAATTCATATTATTAAGTGTTTTCCCAACTATTCTCTTTAGCCCAAGGCCATGGAAGCTGACTTTGGATATGAATTTCTTTCTGCTAGTTATCTTTCTCGATAACATTCCTTTCTTCTGCTAATTATCTTGTATAGCTAGTAAAGAGTTTTGTGGTTGTGGGGATAACATGACTTCAATCCAATTCTGGATGTTAAAAGCGCCGGTATTGTCTTCCTGAGTCCCTAAAAGTTAATGGATCTTGGAAATCTTTATTTGTTTCATGCAATTTTTAAGATCACCATTTTCTTCTTCATTAATACTTTCTGGAAAATGGCTATAAGGCATACTATGAGATCTTAGTGTAGCCTTTTTCTTTCTTTCAATTATTTAACGTATATGTTAATTGCACTGTTTCTTAACGTCTAGCGCTGGAGCCAACCCTTATCTAGAAGTCTAAATAATCTGGAACTGTAACTAGTATTTTCTTATGAACTGTAAGTGGTCTTCCTGCATGATAAAGTTCTTATCGTCCTCTTTCTTCTATTCCTGAATATGCAACTAATCGTGATGTGTTACTAGATCTCATAATGCTTCTCTGATCCCCTTTACTGTGGAAATGCTAGACGTTTAGACTCTGACACCAATCAGTAATTCACTTGGACAGGAAGGATGCTAACTACAGAAGAACAGTAATGGCCTGCTTTATCCAAGCAGTTTACCTTATTGAGCTTGACAGACAAGAAAACAGGACGGAAGCAAATGCACTTGCTCCAAAATGGTGGATACCCTTCAAGTACAAGTTAGTTGAGACCCTAAAAGACGAAAGAGATGGATCCATATTTGGTGCAATACTGGAGTGGGATCGATCTGCAGCTTTGGCTGATTTTGTACTTATCAGACCCAGTGGTGCACCTAGAGCTGTTTTGGCGTTGAGGGGAACACTTCTGAAAAGCCCAACAATGAGAAGGGATATTGAGGATGATCTCCGCTTCTTAGCCTGGGAAAGTTTGAAAGGATCTGTGAGATTTAATGGAGCCCTGAAGGCATTAAAAGCACTTGCCAACAAGTATGGAAGCAATAATGTATGTATTGCTGGTCACTCCCTTGGAGCTGGCTTTGCTCTTCAAGTGGGAAAATCATTAGCTAAAGAAGGAATATATGTAGAGGCACATTTGTTCAATCCACCTTCAGTTTCACTTGCTATGAGTTTTAGAAACATTGGAGAAAAAGCTGGCTTTGCCTGGAAAAGGCTCAAAGCAATGCTTCCATCAAAATCTGATTCTCAGATCAGCTACGAGGAAGGTGCAACGACATCTATTCGGGTAGGCCTAAAGCAATGGCTGCCACACTTGTATATTAACAACAGTGACTACATATGCTGCTCTTATACTGATCCAGACGGAGTGCAAAACGACCAAGCTGCTGACAAGGAGAATGCAAAACCAACAAATGGCCAAGCTGCAGCTAAACTTTTCTTGTCATCGAAAGGCAAGCAGAAGTTTCTTGAGGCGCATGGATTGGAACAATGGTGGTCGGATAACTTGGAACTACAAATGGCTATTAGTAACAGCAAGCTTATTAGCCAGCAGCTGAAATCCTTGTACACTTTGCCAGCTTCTCAAATAACGCCAGGCAAGTGATGACAGATGAAAGTGGCTTCGCTCCCTTTGCTAAATAACTCATTTTCAATGCCAATAGTTGTTCCTATGTCATCATGTTGGTATTCATTTCAAGTGTTCTCATAATTTTTTTTTTTTTTTGTGGAGAAAGAAGTGTTCTTGCGATTTTCTTTCCCCTCTTGTATTGAACAATATATAGCTTTGAAAATGCTCTGAAGGTGGAGCCAAATAATCTCAAATGTGGAACCCATATTTTCTTATTCGTATGGTTCACCAAACATTTAACCCAAAATACAGTCCAAACATAACAATGTTGATCTTGCATTGATTCGAAAGAAGGGCTGTTATTTTCCGAATAATTGTGTTGGTTTACCAAATATTAACCCAAATACAGACCAGACATGCCATGACCATTTGTCAGAAAGAGGGGTGAATATTAAGGGAAAAGGAAGAAGATCAACACAAATAGCTGTCTACTGTAAAAAAATAGAACGACTCTGCTGGGGATCGAACCCAGAATCTCTGGTTCCGTAGACCAGCGCCTTATCCATTGGGCCACAGAGTCTTGTTGTTAAGAAGTTGAGAAAAATACTAAAAAGTTGTCAATTAGTTTATTTTATGATAAATATATTAAGAACACGTAATTTAAGTTTGAGCTCGTTCCATCTTCCAAAGTAACTTTAATACACTCTATATCATAAAAGTTTATGTAGGCCTTTCTTTTTACTCTTCCTAGCAGGCTAGCACTAAATTCTTTCTAGAGCTAGTTAGTAATATGCTAAAACACAAAACTCAACATATTACTCCACATGTTCCTCTAATAAATACTCACGCTTCAAACTTTTTTTAGAAAATATTGTGACAAATAAAAATTGAAATATTATAATGGTAGTGCCGGAATAAATTTATTGTGTTCTTAATTTGAATTATTTCTCGCCAAACACCTAATCTGTAGTACATGATAAGTTTTCAGCCAATTAAGATATATGCTACTTTCTTCACTATCAAAATTCTCATATTGATTTTTAATTTTGTAAAGAAAAAGACTCTCCATCTCATAATCAATAGATGAATGGTAATAATTTAATTTCTAACTTTAAAAGGGTAAAATGGGTAATTACAATTTACTCAAACAAAAATGAGGAAGTATCGTATTCGACATCAATGTCATATTTGGGCAAGATTATTGGAGAAAACTGCATATATAATTCCATGGAAAAGAAAACTTAAGATTACTTTGCTTTTGATATGGCCTCAAGAAAGAGCAATGTCTCATGCAACACTATTGACGCTGTTTCATACGAGCGTATAAATGGCTCTCTCAGGGACGGATTTAAGGGGCGCAAGGGTGTTCACCTGAATACCCTTCACTAAAAATTTACACTCTATATATAAGACAAAATCTGTATTTTTACCTTTATATATTAAGTTTTGAATACCCTTAACACAATCCAAAAGTGTAGTTAAGTGCAGTGGCGGATCCACATTGGCATTGGTGGGTGCTTAACCTTTGACCATGTGTAGTAAATTGCATAGACAATTATAAAAATATGTATATAAATAATGAGTGAGCACCCACAATTAAACTCATTTTTTCTCTGTTTTTGAAATTTTTATCGATCAGCACCCATTATTTCAAAATCCTAAATCCGCCACTGGTTAAGTGGTCAAGGGGGTTCAAAATTTACATAAGGTCATGAGTTCAATTCCCACTAGCTACAAAAAAAAAAAATTGAGCCCCCTTCGTAGAGATCCTGTCTCCGCCACTGCTCTCTCTTATTGCAAATCTTGTGATATATATGATATTCATATAAAAATGAATATCGTCGAGCAAGAATCCCATACTTTTCAGAAATTGATTAAAGTTTACTAAGCTAGTAAAGTTAATTAAAACCTCCATTAGACCACACACTCCATTATATCCTAGAGGAGAAAGAGGATCCAAGAAGAAGAGGAAGGAGGAGAAAAAAGGATGATACATGATTGATGATGTATATAACTTAAATTCATGACAAGGAATAAGAACTATCCATAAAACTTGGATTACACATATATAAATGAGATCCAAACTGAAACACTAGAATATTATAACTTGTCCAACGTCATAAAACTACCATACAAAGTTTGAAATGGATCAAAATTTAGACATTTCTAATTAAGAATTTGCTGCTGAAACTATATATATATATATAGTTATGAACAAAACCTACACATATACGTACAATATTCAGTTAACTGATACTGATCACTTCACACTCACTAATTATTAAATTAATAACCTATATATCTCTCCACATCGAGATCTAGAAAAGAAGAAGAAATTGATATGAAAACAACATATATATATATACATATATATATATATATATATAATATATATATATATACACAAAACCATTTACAGTACTTTCTATATACATAGCTAGATACGAACAGTACGTAAGTAGTCTTGATAATCATGCACACACGAAACTAATTAGCTAATTAAGTCTCACAAAAAACTGGAATAATCATCAACAGAAACCTGTTCTTGAATAAACGGAAAGTGTCCTTCATACTGATGATGATAGCTAGTATATGAATCCATCTCCAATAGCCATGTCTCTATATTTCTATATTCTTCAGAAAAATCCATTTGATCTTGGCTTACCATATTGGAATAATTATTACTATCCAACAAACTGAAAGATGGTTCTTGGAAAGAAGCTTCAAATGTATTAAAGGATGATGGAATACTTCCTTTTGATGAATCTATGGATAATTCCTGGCTATGTTCTTGATATTGGTGATCAATGAATTGCAACCGTTGATCGTGATCGTGATGATGATCAGGAGGAGGTGGGGATGAGATCATAGGACTTGATGATCCATTGCCAGTGAGTTGTTGGACAAGATTCTTGAAGTTTGAAGAGTTTGTGATATAAACTTTGGGTTTCAAGAATTTGATCAAGTTGTTGAGTTGTTTCTTGTTGTCATGAATATGGCTATTATTCTTGGAGATGATCTTATGTGATTTTGAAGCTTGACCAGCTGTGACTTTCTTCCCCATATTTTCTTGCTTAGAGAACTAGGAAAAGTCTTAGAATTCACCGAAGCTTTTCTTGCTTTCTCTCTTTGCTCTTAACGATGGGATATCCCTAAGAACTAGATGAATGGGTGTATTAATATGAGAAGGATTATTGGAGGGTGTTGAAGTGGTTTGAGTGGAAATTTGGGAGAGAAAATTATGGGTATTTACACATGACATTCGGAAGATTTTACAACATGCTGAAATGATATGTTTATTAACTCTACACTAAGGTATGAAAATTGGAGCCTAATATTCTCTCTCTCTCTCTTTTTTTTTTAATTATGGTCGTGATCAATTTATATATACCTCGATTGTTCTACTGATATCTATACTTTCTATAAATATTAGGTAACTATGGAACATGAATCATAATTCTCATGATGTAGACTCACTTCATTGACTCTTAGAGTTTGTTTAGTCAAGTTACCAAAAATTGTTTATTTTGAAAAGTATTTTTATTGCAAAATATAAGTTTGTGTTTGATCAATTTATTTGAGTAGTGCTTTTTGCTAGCACATTGTGTTTAGCTAATCTTTTTGAAAATTACTTTTAAGTATCAAGTTCCGAAAAAGGACAGTAAATTAAGGTTCATTTTTCAATTAGTAATATACTTAAAAAGAGAAATAAATATAAATATTTATTTTAAAGGAATTCAATTAAAATATAAAACGTAAAGTAAAAATATAAATTAAAGATTCTAATCAATATAAAATAAAGTTATTCAAAAAAATATTGTGTGTATGTTATTACTTATTATTTACATGATGATTTAAATATATCAAATTGCGTCATTGATGTACATTAAAAATCTACTCTTATGAGATTATTCCAAAGAGCAATAAGAAAAAGAGAAAAAAGGTAAGTTAGAAATAAACAGGAAAAGGAAAAGAAAAAGGTTAAATTAATTAGAGATAATTTAAAAATATAAATTTGTTGTAAGGTTATTTTAGTCTCGAACAAAATTAATTTTCTGCTTCTGCGTCTTGGACTAGAATTTGTAACTTCTTCTCTAAACGAAAAAAAAATGATTTTTGATACCATCTTGGCCAAACGCCTCAAAGTAAATTTCTCTCTCTCTCTCTCTCTCTCTCTCTCTCTCTCTCTCTCTCTCTCTCTCCCCCTCTCTCTCCCCCTCTCTCTCTCTCTCTCTCTCTCTCTCTCTCTCTCTCTCTCTCTCTCTCTACGAATGTTAGGTGAATAGCTAACATGCGCCATCGCCGGAAATGGGAGGAAGAGGAAGAGCGAAGAAGAACACCAGCAAAACGTCAGTCGTAGAACGGAAATTAACGGACATCGCCAAACGCGAGCAAGGGAAACGAACTACTAAAGCAAAAGAGAAAATGCAGGAGGAAGATCTGGACCAAGAGAGTGATAGTGGCCCAAATTGGCCAGATATGGGCAGTGATCGAGTCAAAATGGTAACGCCGGTAAGTTTTAACAATCAATTGACACATATGGCGAACTCTGGCAAAGGAATTGCTAAAGCACTAATTACAAGTGAGCAGCCAAGCTCGAGCAAAGTGCAGACCAATAGAACAATACATGCAAGCCCGCCTAAGGAATAGAGAAATGCAAAGCTTGATAACCAGAAGAAAATTCATAAGAAAAAAATATAACCAGCAATAGAGACAGGAAGATTATGGGCAGGCTATTCCAGGAGAATAAATTGGTAGCAAAAGGTATGAGTCTAACCTACATATCTCCAGTGATGAAATATGGTAAAATAATGGTACAATTGATGGAAGAGGATATCGAAGAAGAGAACCAAAAGTGGAATCGAGCAGTTATACTCTATATGATGGGAATACATCATCAATTGGGGGTCCATATCTAATCAATGGGTTAATGTTCATAAACCTACGGTGATTTTCTATAATGATGGGTATTTCATAGTACTATTAAATAACAGTGAAGAGAGGGAGGATATGATGCTGAATGGGCCTTATACAACTAATAACAGGCCAATTACAATTAGATATGGTTGGAAAACTTTGATTTCGACGAAGAAGTGCTGAAAATCATTCCCTTATGGGTCAAGCTCCCAAAACTGCCAGTAAACAAACCCTAAGTAAAATTGGAAGTAGTTTGGGAAAGCTATTGTAATGCTGATGTTTGTACCACAGTGGCTGAAAAAGTCTCATATGCTAAGGTCCTGATTGAAATGGATGTCGCAAGACCACTGCCAGAGAAGATTAAATTGTATGATCCTAGAGGCAAGGTGATTGAACAGATGGTTCAATTTGATTGAAACCACACTACTGCCAAACATGATGCTAATTAGGCCACTCATGTAGGGATCAAAAGAAGCAGAAATAGGAATTAAGGAATGATACAGAAAAGTATGAAAATAAAGCAGAAGTAGGAATGGAAAAAATTCAAAAATCTTGAGCCTGTTGTAGATAAAATTTTTGCTCAAGGAAGATTTATCGATCAGTTAGAGGCAGCAAAAAATGTACAGCTAAATCAGCAGGAAGTAGAACCACAGTTGCATATTTCTCGAGGAAACTCTGCTACAAAGAAAAATGCAGAAGTTACAAAGGAGAATGAAAAGGACATTGGCAATGCTTTCAAAGCACTAGTTGATACAGCACAGAAGATAGTTCAACTATCTGAAGCCTAAGGAGTGAGTAAGAAGCAGAATAAGAAGGATAGGGATGGAGTTCCACAACAAATATCCATATTATGATGAACATTATAGCATGGAATGTTAGGGGTTTGAATAAAGTATATAAGCAAAAAGAACTAAAAAAAAAATTTGCAGAACAAATATAGTGGTACTTGTTGCCATTATAGAACATAGAATGAAGAGAAGCAATGTAGATTCAATAATAAAGAAGATGTTTAACAACTGAAAATGATTTGACAATTACAATAAATCTCCAGGTGGTAGAATATGGGTAGCATGGGATCCAACTAAGGTGGATTATTTGATGACCAGAACGCATGAGCAATTTATAATGGGGAAGGTAACTATGATTCAACATAGAACCAATTTTAATTATTGTGCAATCTATGATAAACACACAATTCAAGATAGGAAATGCTTATGGGAGGAATTAAAGGTGTCAGTGAAGGGTGTAAACAGTCTTTGCCTCATAATGGGTGACTTCAATATTATCCTGACCAGTGAGGATAGGATCAATAGCAACGCTGTGTAAGAGATTGAGATAAGGGATTTAAAAAAAATTTCTAATAGATGCAGGATTAGATGAGCTGAAAATTATGGTGAGGCAATACACATGGACTAACAGCCATGTCCATAGTAGGATTGATAGAATCCTGAAAAATGCAGAATAGATACAATAATGGCCTTATATGGAGAGAATCATTATGAATCCAGGTTTTTCTGATGATTGTCCTCTAAGTGTGGGATTTGACATCACTAACCAAGCAAACATGAGACCTTTCAAATTTCTCAACTGCTTGGCAAGCCTAAGTAAGTTTGATGTAACTATAAAGCGATTCTAAAGGAGCAGCAAAAGAGGACCTGCATGCTATCTGTGTGGAATAAGCTCAAAACACTGAGGGGCCCTGAAACAACTGAACATACAAGAGTTCAGTAGAATAGGGAGTAAGATACAAGCAGCAAGGAAGAGATTAGAAAGTATACTCTGATGGTTGAGGAGAGCGTTCTAAAACAAAATTCTAGAATACAGTGGCTTAAACTTGGAGATTCCAATTTAGCGTACGACAATGCTTGCATAAAAATAGGCAAGCAAAGAATTGTATTGGCAGATTAATCACTAGCACTGGGCAAATCCTACAAAGTCCAATTGAAGCGGAGGAAGAAATTCTAAGCTTTTATAGGGGTCTACTTAGTACTGCAACAACACAACTACCAGTTGTTAAACTAGAGATTATACAGAATGTCCATATATTAAATAGGAGGCAACAATTGCAGCTAATAAGATTAGTTGCCAGAGAGGAAGTGAAACAAGATATAAAGGACATTGATGACAACAAGGCACCAGGATGTAATGGATATAACTCTTTATTCTTTAAGAAAATATGGCTCATACTGGGTGAGGAAGTAACTACAACAGTTATAGGTTTCTTTGAAAGTGCAGATATGTGCAAAGCCATCAACTGCACAACCATCACCTTGATATCAAAGGTTTAGAATCCAATAAACATTAAGGACTTTAGACCAATTTCATGGTATATAGTCCTTTACATGATAATTTCAAAAGTGCTCACAGCAAGACTGCACGATGTGATAGAAGAATTGATAGATAAATTGCCAAGCTGCCTTTGTACCTGGGAGACTGATTACATATAACATAATTATAAACCATGAGCTGGTCAAAGGCTATGGAAGGAAGAATATCTCTCCTAGATATATGCTCAAAATAAATATGCAAAAGGCATATGACTCTGTGGAATGGGTGTACATTGTACAAGTGATGAGACTATTGAATTTCCCTGAAGTGTATGTGAAGTAGATAATGGATTATATCAGAACTGTGTCCTATACTGTGTTAATCAATGGTAAGACTTTTGTACCATTTAAGGCAAGGAAATAGTTAAGGCAGGAAGATCCACTATCCCCATTCTTATTTGTATTAGCAATGGAGTCCCTATGTAGATCACTAAAGGTCAATAAACAATTTAGATTTCATCCAAGGTGTGCCAAATTCAATCTACTTCAACTGAAATTTGCAAATGACTTACTTCTAATCTGTAGAGGAGATATTCAATCAGTATAGATACTGCACCAGTCTTCCAAATGTTCTCAGCAGCCTCATGCTTATTTATCTGGGTGTCACATTTAGCACTAAGAGGTTGGCTGCTATCCAATGTAAACCCTTAATAGAGAGGATGTTAAGCAGGATTCAAAGTTGGACCACAAAGTTTCTGTCGTATGTAGGAAGAACAGTACTAGTCAAGAGTGTGCTATTTGCTATACAAACTTTCTAGGCTCAGATCTTTATTTTGCTCAAAAAAATAATTCACTTCATAGAAGCAATCTGTAGAAGGTTCTCATGGATAGGAAATGCTAAACCAACAAAGAAGGCTTTGATAGACTGGGACAAATTGTGTGCACTAAAGGTAGTTGGGATTAAATTTTATCAATGTAGAGTTGTGGAACAAAGCATCCATATGAAAGCTACTATGGAGTATTTGCACAAGAAAGGAGAAGTTGTGTGTACAATGCATGCATACTTACTACATAAAGGAAAACATAGTCTGGAATATAGAACCAAAGAATGTATTATGGGCTATACAAAAGATATTCAAAGCAAGGAAGTACTTTACAAATGTAGGGAATCGGAAGAGGATGTTCAGAAGATGGAGAAATGCTCTGTCAAACAAATTTACAAAGTCATGCAAGGAGAATTTCCAAAGATGACGTGGAGGAAATTAGTATGCAACAATCAAGGACAACCCAAGTGAATATTCATACTAAGGCTGTCAATTCAGCAAAGACTTGCTACTAAAGAAAGGCTAGCAAGATGGGGTATAATTGCAGAACAAACATGTTCATTATGCAACAAAGAAAACGAGACAGTGCAACACCTATTCTTTGATTTTGAGATAGCAGGAGATATATGGCAACGACTATTGGAATGACAAGGTATACGAAGACCAAAGAAATCTTGGCAAGAGGAAGTGACATGGCTGGAGCAGGTGAGCAAAGGAAAGGTGCAGGTGCAACAGTTTGTAGGATGACCCTAGCACCTGCAGTCTATCACATTTGGCAAGAAAGGAACAATGTAATTTTTCAAAAAAAAGAGGAGAACAAGTAATACTATACTACGATTTATCATTCAGGAAATACATATCAGGGCTGCCAATTTCCCTCGTTTAGATAGAGCAATGGCTAATTTGAATTGGTATCCTGAAGTAAAATAGAGTATGAAGTAGCAGTTAAGCAATAGAAGTAATAGTGATAGGTAACTCCTAGCTGGGTCTTCATGTCTAGTAGGAGGCATGCTAGAGATTTTTGTAGTAGATTGTACGAATTGTAAATATTGTTACTTGATAAATAAAATACTTTAATTACCAAAAAAATAATACTTTTACCCTCTTAGAAGCGTGGCTAAACAAGCTCTTAATTACTTCCATGGTGCTAGATGTCTAATATTATGCCCTTCCGTAGACAAAGAGTGATTATTTAGTTAATTAACACCCTTTACAGAAAATTTATATATACATCAACATACCTAATGTAATTTTAAAAGTGAGGCATGATTTAGGAGAATAATATATACGCGGACCTTACCCCTAAGACAGAGAAATTATTTCTGATAGATCCTCGATTCAAGAAAAGTATTTCAAAGTTGTTTTGGAAAAGAAAACCTACAGTAAAGAAGCCATACAAAAATAATAAGAGAAGCATTTCAAAGTATTTGGAAAAAGGAAGTGTAACAATGCTGATGCTAGAAGAGTTATTCCCGTCGCACACTCGAAAGAGACGAGGAAAACTAACTGCCATCCTGCTCGAACCTTTGTTGCCTGAGTTACATAACTGACTAATAAGATAACCAAAACACAAGAAACTACATGTAGTAATAGATATCGAAGAATAAGACAATACGTGCATAGTATACTAAAACTATCGGTATGAAAGGAGAAATAGACAATGAGCAAAAAAAAAATATAATATATATATCTTTTTTCAACACTTTCAACAAATATTCTTGGATTTGTAATTGATTAATTATATCCTGTTGGGCCCCACCACTCATTGCTCCCCTTCTCCACCTACCTATCAATTGTGATATCTATCCATGTGTCACCTCAAGTTGTAGACTTACGAATATATATATATATATATATACCAAGAATTGTAATTACATGGATTGGTGGTATTTTCGTGTATTGTTAGGCAGTTAAATGTAAACGTTAGTCAATTTCTATAGGATTGACAGGAAATTGTATTGGCCAAACGAATCAATAAAATAAAATGTATGTATCACACAGAAGAACAGTAAAGGCACGCAATAACTGTTCAGCTACTTTGTAATTTTGTATTATTATACTTTTACTTACATCCAAAGTTAGAGAAAATAAAATATACAGTACTAAATTTGGTTCATTTTTATGGTTTTAAAATAATTACAGTCAATCTTGTTTCCGATATATGAAATATATTTCAAGCTACAAAGCTCAACTTTCTATCTTTTTATTAATGTAAATTTTTTTACTCAAAATGTTATTTTACTGTTAGAGAAGACGTTCCTTACATATCTTGGAAATATAAAGTTTAATTGTACAATTATTAGCCTGAGAGGCTTATGATGCTCCTTGAACCATATCGTCAGATATATAAAAGTTAGATAGAAGTAATGCAATTATTTGGACAGGTTGAGTAATTATTTGCAAGTATTTCTACTCTAATTGGGACAGATATGTATATTATAATTAGAATGAAAAGAGACATTTAGCATCAAATGATAAACATCCTTATTGCTGCTTGAAATGACTTCATATTAAAATCGCATCAGAATCTTGAATTTTGGCTGGTGGCTGTCTTGCATGTTGATTGCGGTGCCAGAAAGAGAAGTCAGACAAGGAAAAATAAATAAATAAATAAATAAATAAACAAATAAATCAAAAGAGAAGAAGCCACAGGGATCAATATTAATCTTCTAATCGTTCCAAATTTGAGTTAAATACGTGTAGCCATGCTAACTGCTAAGTACCACATTCTGCACACGTTCTTGACTTATTACTTTCCGGAAATTCATTTTATGATTTGTACTTTTGGTCTCTCATATTCAGACGCTTAATTCAGCAACAGCAAATGGTAAATACAAATTATTTAGTACTGAAATAAAATAGGTCGCACGGGATGATTAAGTAATAAAATCAGTGAGAAGTTTGTACACATCCTACGACTATTGACCAGGAAGAAAAAGTAGGAGCATCTGCAAAATTTTAAGATGGCTGAAAACTTCAATACAACATTCTTTCATTTTGACCATTTTCCTGAAAAAGGCCACTGACAAGCATATCAACTGAAGCCTTGACTGATACCATTATCTCTTTGAGTCTTGGCATTTTCAGGATAATAATATTAGTGAGAATTTATGAAGGCTACAAATAATTGTAAGTAAAAGCCGAAAGATTCGTGCCCAAGTATATACACAAAGCATGACCAACAGAAAAACAGTCAATTGTAATGTATCTTCTACTCGAGTATGTAATATTTTCAAGACTTCCACTTTGCTACAAAATATTTTTACACCCTATTTGAACATATGATAGAATAAAAGATTTCTTTGTGCATTCAGTATTAATGCCTAGTTTAAAAAGATTTAAGTAAACTGTGCTAAACAATAGCCAGAAATCCTCAAGAATTTGATTCTTTCTTTCCCGCAAGGATCATTGAAATCTGGAGACCTCTACTGAAAGCCTGGTTGAAGAGCAGCCGCGTCTGGAACTCTGATACAAATGGGAACCAAGACAAAACAACAATTGGCGCGAATATGAACAGTCCTATAATGCATTCGTATGCCCTTGCCAATTCCATTACTGAATCCCAAACTCCGAGCCCCTTAAAACACGGTCTGCATGCCTGACCAATCTTTGAACATGAAAAAAGAGATTAACTCACAAAGGTATATATCACAGTCAGATGCTCTTACAAAAATTTTACTATCTTTGAAAAATGTTAATTTCAGCTTCTTCAGGTGACAGCTTAAAAACATGCTAGTCCATTAGCTGTATGACTTGACAATAGAATTTTCACTTCATTCTAGTAGCTTATTGGAGAAGAGAGACCAAAATTTCCTATTCATGAATTGGAAAACAATATTAAGAGACACATTGGATAGTAGATGAGTTAAAGTCGACTTACATTTCAAAGTACACCAAATTCAAAAGAATGTAATATGGGGGATTGTTAGAAGGGGATCCAGGATGTAAGCTCTAGGGTTGTCATTGTATTTTTAAGGTTAAGGGTTCAGACCTACTATTTGTTACAATTTTACTACATATTTGTACATAAATTTATTGACCGCATCAGATGAACCCGGCAGCATAACACTCCATCCACCCCTGGGGATTGTAAATTTAACTTTTTCTATTTCAGCACAGCCCGAGAATGAACCATATTAGCAAGTAAATAGAACAGTAATGATGATCCAAATGATATGCAAAAGAAATGAACTTACAAGAAGAATGCCCCAGCCTGTCGGTACAAAGGCAAGAATGGCAGCAAATAGATCAGTTATGGTGAGGCCACAAACAACAAATAACACGGTCATGACTGATACAAAACCAAGGAATAGAAGTGCTTTCAGAATTCTGAACATGAGCTGAAAATCAGTCCCAAATCTTCGTCTGCCCATTGATACCATCTATAGCAAGAAAGATAACAAGCAGCAGCATCAGAGAAACACATTTAGGCCAACATAAGCATATGCGTAGTTGTTTTCATAATATTTCGCACATCGAGTTCAAGCATATAGAAAGGTGCAATATGAATTACTCTGACAGATACTGTCGATGAAGCAAATATTTTGCAATTGAAAAAAACTAGATATTCTGTAAATAGACATAACTAGGAAAGATATAACTTTGCAATCTGGCTTAACCAAGCCCCTGTATCTGGCTGTGACTAACTTTTGGAAGGTGTCTGCTCCTTTGTTACAGATACAATTTTTGTATCTGAGCAGTCACCATTTTACTCTATTGTAATTTTTGTCTGCATCTACTTGATGCCTTTTAATGAAAGCTCTATTACTTCATCAAAAAAAAAAAAGGGAAAGATAAAACTTTGCAATCTGTTGAAACAGCATTTCACTCCCATCAACAGTAAGACTATGGTAAATGTGATTCCTTCGGCCACTTCCAATATATTAATTTAGTTAAGTTGTAATGTGTCAAGCACGTTAAGAGGTAAATACCTTTAAGACGAGAAGAGCGGTTAGCATAACAAACCAAGAAAGTCCATACACCTGTATGAGATGATTTAATGGAAACCGTAAGACTCTTCTCCAAAAAGGAGAAACAAGAGTAAAAAGGAAAGAATGACAAGTAAAGCTCTTACCAGTAAACTTCTGCTTCCGTGAGCTATATCAAGATGATAGACAATTCCATATTGGTAAATAAAAAAGCGGAAGGAAAGGATTATGTCAATCACTCTACCCCTAAAATTTGTGTGTTTTAGATGTTCCTGCTCTTCATTCCACCAAGATTCCCAACTTTTATCCGGCGATATCCCAATACCTCCACGATTTCCCATCCACCTCTTCCAATCTGTCCAATCATCTACCGTCTTTTGCCAGTCGAAACCAGATGGATTGAAGACAAAAGGAGCAAACAACCAGGAAGCTACCAAGAACCACATTGAAATAGTAACAAACCAATACAACTGTGAATCGCGATATGATTCCCCATAAACTTCATAGACAATTAACAGCATAAACAGCTCAAGCCCCTTGACAAAGTGACTGCGAGAATACATCCTGTAGTTATCTGCGTACTTTGCATGAAAAACAACAAAGCCACGACCAGTAGCTCGATATTTAGAACCTCCATGCAAGATTGTTCTACCGTAATAATGTGCTTTTGTTCCGAGTTGGAATGTAAAAAATACAGAAGCAAGCTGCAGCTGCATAATTATAAAATCACCCAGGGCTGTGCGAAATCCTCTCTCCAGCCCAATTTCCATTACCATAGGGAGTACAAGCAATAATCCCAGCTGAAATACAGACGACGTAGCCATAGCCTCTTCAAGAGCTTTGGACTGACGAACTGTAGGATCCTCCAAAATTCGCCTTTCCAACCCACTCAAGACCATATATAAGCGTCCATAGAGAAACACATAGACAGTAAGCACAGTAACCTGGAAAATTTAGACTCCAGAATAAAACTCCGGTTGCAGCAGAAATAAATGGCAACAACAAGGTTGAAACGAAGGAGACAGAAGCTCTATTTGTTTTGAGAACAAGGATAACTACTGCTAGTTTAGAAACAAGAGAAAATAAAAGTATCCGGACTTCCTTGAAGATAACTAAAGGCAAGGAAACCAGCAGTAGGAATAAGTACAATATTGTCTGCATAGAGAGCTCAATTCATTCACATGAATGAAATACTAACACATGAAGTCCAGTTTTCACCATTTAACCAAGTTTATGATTTTCTGCACAGCCGAAGGAATTAGGTTACTTTTTAATGAAAATTAATCTTTCATATAGTACAGTAGTAGAGCTGCAAGTCACAAGCAATAAATGCAGGGACAAGCCCAGGACTTATTTTCTTTATCCTATTTTGTATTCCAAATACTAGAACTATGATCTGATGGTTAAATAATTTGTTACTCAGAATTGTGTCCTAAATTTGTTTACTGCATACTCATGAACGGATACAAAACGTTCAGAAACAAAATGTGCAAGGAGCATGAGGCTTCACGTCTGTACTAAATCATGAGCCCCAGTACATAGTTTCATGGGTCTTAATTTCTGATTTTCCCCCTTCTGTTTTAGGAATGCAGGAAGATAGGGTATTAACAAAAAAATACAAAAAAGAGAGAGAGAGAGAGAGCGAGGATGATATGTCTGAAATGGGGAACCACTCTCCGGGGCTGTTTGGATAGCACAAACACACAAACTGCTTGAAGCAGTTCTAAACATTCATCTCTATCAAGATAAACAGATTGAAGTTGAAATAATGTGCTTTAAAAATTAGCCTCTTTAATGTTTAAGCAAAGTTCACTACATAATCATCAGCGCTTTATCAAACCTCCAAAAAATAAAATAAAGAGACGCTGCATGAATCTACAAGTATGCGCTTTTCTGTTACTTTTTGTTTTTTATTCATCAATTTCTTTCATATATGCATTCCAAATTTTTTATTTCTCATTACTTTTCTTTGGTAAGATTTCAGCTATATAGATAATGTCATGCATCAGTTATGCTATATCAGCTTAGCATTGTTTACTTGTGCAAAATATTGTTGTTGACTTAGTTTTTTACCACAACAGCTAGCCAGAAACCCTGACTGATTCCATCAGTCAGATAGTCAAAAGATTTCATGTAATGAAGTGTATGCATATAACTAAGAGCAGTTTGCATACCATGCTACTGAAGTAGAAACCAACTGTGGTGAAGTAGAATGACAACATCCTGTAGAAGTCAAATCGACGCCCAAGCCTATAGACATCACGGCTCAGTGTCTGTTCTCCGTTACCATTTGCCACCTTTGCCTCAAATTGAGATATCTGATTCATCCCCACATCACGACCCTTCCCTACTTGGATGTATTCATGATGTGTTACGAATCCTCCTCGTAAAGTTGAATTATAACCTGCAGATGCAACCCAGTTAAGTACCCAAAAAATGCCGTAGCACTGTCACCGTTAAAGAATACTATCTCACCTGAAAAAATATCTTCACTTAGGTTAATTGTTTTAGAAGCTTTACTAACACCACCCCTTGTTACATGAAAGATTCTGTCGAAAATATCAGGATGACCATAATGAAATCTTACCCTGTGAAATTAAAATGAGTAAAAACAAAAGTTATGAGTCAATCTTTGAAAAGAGAGAAAATCAAAACAATAACGTAGCACGAGTTAATTGCAATTAAAATAATGTAGTAACCATTTCACCACAATTGGAATAAAAGGTATGCTCGCAGACAGTTGGAAAGGCAAGAGGCCACAGGAAGAAGCATCAAATAAAGCTTCTAATTAATGATCTATATGTAACGAACATTAACAGCTTCTGGTAACCTACTCTGTATCAGTGGAGAACCTACTTCATTTGAAGGTCAGTAAGAAGACTCACCTTAATGGGTTTGCCAAAACTCTTTGTCCAATGGTTACAAAACTAGTCTCCTGATTGGACATGAACCAAGCAAGCGAAGAGACACTACAATACAAAGGACACAGTAAGCACTTCTATAACCATGTGAGCAATCAAGGACTTGTAACATCAAATATTGCAAACCTTCCAGTAAAAATATGCTCCCTTAAACCTAGTATTGTCGGTTTTCGCTGCCTATGAGGCTTCAAGAATTCCTCCAATACATTCCTCATCTTGAAAGCTTCTTCAAAATAATTATCCTAGAAGAAAAAGGAGTAAGACTCCTTGTACATTATAATGAAGAAGCAGAAAAAATTGAAACTTACTTGATTCATATCTATGGTTTGTAATGCTTCTCCACGAGTAAAAATGATGGCATGATTTTGATTTTCAGGTTTCCCTTCCCCAATTTTAGGAGGACCAGGAAGCTTGATACGGTATA
This sequence comes from Nicotiana glauca, assembly GCA_026770625.1. Classification (NCBI taxonomy): domain Eukaryota; kingdom Viridiplantae; phylum Streptophyta; class Magnoliopsida; order Solanales; family Solanaceae; genus Nicotiana; species Nicotiana glauca. The sequence goes on along the minus strand of MU687594.1, from coordinate 122,595 downwards.
TTTCCTAGCATGGTAGCACAAGAAAACACTGCTTATTCCAGTTATATGAAGACAGAAAGATCTTACTTTAGTAAGGAAACTTTTACGCAAATAACAGATCATTGAGAAAAAAGCATTTGTTAAAAAAAAAAAATTCTTTGTTTTCCTTCGCAGTCACACTCATACCTCATCCAATTTATCACCTCCCTTCACCAGTACGGAGTAGTAAACCTTCTCGGACTTCCCACTAACAGTTTCATCACGCTCATCTATGTAAGCAACACGCAAAGATGGATACCTGAAAGGTTGAGAATAGAATTAGCAATACCCCTATTTCCAACTAGTGGAGTACTCAGATATTCCAACTTACGCCAACATGAGATTCAGAATATTGACATAACAACTACGGTCTCGCTGTTCACTGGATTTCTTCTGAGCACCATAGATTTGACAAGACACAACATAGGTGAACTTCAGATCTGCCAATGCCTGTGCACACTCCTTCAGTGCTCTGTAATCTGTTTGATTCATATCAATGATTCGATAACCTCCAAAAATTGCTGCAAAGTAAAGAGTAGATAGTTAGCACCAACGACATCCAATCCACAGTCTCACGTATGTATCAGTACACAATGAAACAAAAAGATTCAAGTAGCACCTTTGTCCTCTGCAAAATCTAGAAAGTACTGAAGCTCAAGAGCCTCCCTGTAGTACATCATTCCTCTCACTGGAATTTCACGAGCACAATAGAAGAAGAGAGCATAGTTGAGTGAAAACAAAATATACTGTCAGAAGTTGCATGAAATATCAAATATGTTATTGCTATTTGACCTGTCCTTGCAAGTGTCTGTCCTCTGTAAGATACCCAGTAACGAATCAATTCATTCTTGTCTTTATTTAAGCATCCCATCTTAGGATCATTGATGCGTTCCTCAAAATTTTTCCATTGATCTATTTCATGACCAAGTAAAAACAACTAAATTTAGTGCTTTATCTGTGTTGCAATGCGATACAGCAATTAACAAGCCACAGATTACACACTCACCTGGATATATTTTCTGAAGGTAAAACAGAGTGGTAATACCATCCTCATTTTCCTTGTTAAGTTCCTCATCAGAATAGAGAACATCTTCATTATAGTAAGGAGTTAAGACACTGGACATTAAACAAAAATATTGAAATCAGTTCTGCATTTGCAGCACAGCAAGCAGACACGTCGTTGCAACATGAGAAAATAGTATGAAACATGAATATCAAGAAATATAAGATATTTAGAGGAAGAACTTAAAAGTAACACGCATGGTAAGTAGAGAATTGGTGTTTTCAGAACCAATCAAGTGAACAAACGAAAGAAGAAGTTTCTCAAGTGCCTGTTGTCATTCATTTAATATATGAAAATGAGTCCCCATATTTTTCTACAAAAATTTTCTTTTCTATTGTCGTGTTTTCCCCTCAAAATCCTCGTACCACAGCTGTCAAATATCTGTGCGGTGTCTGTGTTTTGTAGGTTAGGGGGTAGTAGAGCTTTCCTTACTTCATATCGGGGGTGAGGCGGGGTTGGATTAGGGTTGATCTTAGATGGCTTGCAGTTTATGTTAAACCCACTATATCCTTGTTGTTTATCTTAGCCCCGGGCCTTAGATTCTGGTTACTGTTATTGCATGTCATTCATCTTTTGGTTATTATGCTTCTATTACTATTACGGTTTCTATTGGAATTACTAATGAATTGTCTTTTTTTGTTTTTTATTTCCATCTTTCTGAGCAGAGGGTCTATCGGAAACAGCCTCTCTGCCCTATCGGGGTAGGGGTATGGTCTACGTACACATTACCTTCCCCATACCCCACTTTGTGGGATTTTACTGGGTAGTTGTTGTTGTTGTCTGTGTGTCCATAACAGAGGACAAGCATCTGCTGATAACTGCTTTTCTATACCTATTAATAAGGATTTGTGTACTCCCTTTATCCCCCCCCCCCCGAAACTTGATCTGGTCTTCTTTTTAGTCAATCGTAAGGAACTCGCATTTTATCATTATAGAAATAATTTCTGTCCAATGTTCAATGTATTATAATCATACAGTACTCTATATCATGCCATACTTGATGTCACAATTTCAACTAACTACTCAGAATTCAAACTATAGTTTTAAGTACTACAAACTCAAAATATCATCTGTACAAACAGTTTACTCTTAGTTTCATTTTAATTGGAACAGTGAGTTGAAAAATGAAAGAGTGAGCACTTTCCTCTACAATTAAAGATCCATTCAAGTTGTATATGTAGCATAATAGTGGACAAGAATCTTCTAATTTACTGTTCCCTTAAAACTGTAAGTTGGAAGATGCTGAAAACTGAAAGAGTCAGCATTCAGCCCATCAGTAATAAATTCTATAAAGGTTTGCTTTGTGTCACTACAAGATTCATTTGTCAAACTACCACTTTAGCAGTGTGGCAGACCAACAAAACTTTAGTTCCTGATATATAGCTTTAGGGATGGCAATGGCGTGGTGTGGGACGGGTTTGAAGCTTATGCGGGGCGGGGCGGGGGAGCTCTGATGTGGGTGCGGGTTGGAAAATAAAAAATGTTAAGCGGGGCGGGTCAAAGATTTCAATCTTTTTGGTATTCAGGAGCTCGCTGTTTTTTCGTATCTAATGAAGCCAGCCATATATTATCGCCATTAAACTGATTTTATCTCTAGTTCCTTACAGTTTGTATAATATAATATTATCACATAATCTCTTGATCATAATCCCTTAAATGAAATCGGTATTCCCAGTCTACACGACGAATATGAGAGAAAATTGCTTTGGTTTATTAACTCTAAGGAATCAATGATGTACAGGGCTGGAACATGTTGTCCTATTTTTCTATTAGTTTGTTTTCTTAATTTTCAGTTTAATTGTTGGCGTCTTTATTCGTTTTGATTGGTTGTTTCAAATTATAATTCTCTGCAATATGTAAAAATTATTAACTTCTTGTAAATTAAATGTTATCTTAAAGAATTTACTTGATAAGTCTAAAGGAGTTGGACAAGAAGTTTTTAAGAATGATAGATATTACTAGATACTTCATTTTTTTAAAACTTGAAACAGAAAAATCCAACCGAGATATTAAAATTTGAAACATGCTAATTTTGCATGCTTTTTGATAAATAACAAAGAGAAAAAGAAAAGAAAAAATAGAAAAGAACAGAAAACTTAAGCGAGGAGGGGAGGTTTAAAAACTGAAAAATACTATTTTTTTTTTTTGGGGGGGGGGGGGGGGGGGTGTTAAGCTCAACCCGCCCCATTGCCAATCCTATATAGCCTTCAGCAATGCTGCATAAAGAACAGCATCTGGGGAATGCTTCATAAAATAAAATAGAAGAGATAAAATTCACCAGCAAAGCAATCATGGTCCTTTAATAATTCTAGCTCAGAACTAACCTGAAAGAAAGCATATTACGAACTTTTGGAGCATCTGGCATTTTCATAAAAAGGGAGTTTGCGAAAAAGGTCATTCGACGGCGAGCATCCAAATTCGTTGGCACATTAATGGCAGACTCTTTCACAGTCAACAATAAATTAAGCCTGATAACCTATAGAACAGATGTGGTACAGAAGAGCCAGATAAAAAGCATTAGTAAGATATAAGAGCGTGATTTAAAGAATTAACAAAGAAACAAAGCTCAGATTTCAAAATACCTTTTCCCTCCATGATCTGTTATGAGTAAGATAGATATTTATCCTTTCAAATATCTGCTCCTTTCTGTCAACCTGGTGAGCTCTCTCCAGAATTCTAGGGCAAAAAGAAAGAAAATATAAATTGTACATCAAAATTGAAGATGCTCGTTACAATGCAGACTTGATTGCCTAAATCTCGTGTCCTCTGAGAGAACTACTTTCTGTCAAGAACTTACTCATGGCCATCAACCATAACATCTTGAATGATAATTTCCATGATATCTTGGATAAGGTTAATCATAGGGGATCTTTTTGCCTCTTCGTCTTCAAAATCAGTCACCTGTAAATACCATATTAAACACACAGAACGTACTAGCTGACAACTCAACATCCAAAATTTCTTCAAAAAGCAGAAAAATACAGAAGGAAGCATTTAGAACTAGTTAGTTGTGTTTGTGCAAATACATGTATTGTACTAACCATCAGATTCAAGAATCTCTCCAATTTATCATTCAGTAAGGGCAACCCACTCATCCGAAATTTCCTTAAGAACCTTCTTTCTTTTATGCTGTCATCTACTTCTTTGCGTATCTGCTCCACAACCCTATAAAAGACACCAAATTCGAAGTGGTCATATGGCTTCTTCGCGACAAATTACGGGAAAACTGTATGACAAGTATGGACCTGAACCTTCAGCATTAGATAGTCCGAAAAATAAACAAGAAAATAGTACTTGAAAATGCCTTACATCTTGTCATCTTTGTTTTCCAGAATGCCGACCAGCAAATATCTGAGTGTCTCATAGCATTCAATCACTGCAGAGCGCATAAAATCATCACTTTTAATCTTCCGAAACAGGTCAGCATCTTCTTTTCCCCTGAAATCTTTTGCCATATCCAGTGCTATTGGAATCTAATAAGAATCAGGTGAAAACACTGAGCCAAAAAAGGAATTTCGCAATGATCTAAATTAAACAACAGGAATCAAGTATCACCTTACTAGCGAGCAAGAAAGGAGGCCACTGAATAACAGAGACTTCACTTGATGAATAGGGTACAAGAAGCAGATCTCTTTCCCTGGAAGTTCACAGCAACAAAGGAATCACCAACTTAATTTTAAAGTGCATAACTACCAAAATTTATTCCCCAAGTTCGGAGCATAATAAACTTCAGGCATAGTCCCCACTTATGGTTGATGAGATCCTCCATCCGCAAGGAAAGTATGAACTCATTCCACATCTGAGAGAACTTCGCAATGTTCTTCCTTTCCAAAGAATCATCCTACCACAGTAACACAAAGTTCAGCAGAACTACAAATAGTTAAAGAAGGACAAAGGATTTGTGATGATGCAAGAATATGGGAGCATCAGTTTGCATATATAAGTAAGTGCTACCTGATGACTATGTTTTCTTTCAGCTTTTGACGATGGCACAAGACGTTCACTAAAAGCTGAAGGAATTGACTCAAACCGTGATCGTAACATCCCTAGTGTCCTTATCTGAAAAACAAAAAAATAGAAATAGTTAACAGTGTGACAAGTTTTTTCAAGAGGAACCAGAATATAATTCAGTCCAAGAAACCATTCATCGCCTCAAAGAATTAACCAACCTCGCCGAGGTGGCTGAATGCACCATAGATCCCTCCAACAATTGTAGAGAATATAGCATACCAAATTTGTGTGTCCATGAAATAGACCTACAGGCAATCCACATCTCTTAGAACTCAACATCAGATTGTCATTCTCAAGTGGTTTTTCTTCCATAACATACCAGAAGAATTGGCGCCCATATGACAATCACTACTCCAATGTTATGTGGCACTGAATAACATTCAAATTTGAAATGATTAAACACATGTTGGCAACAAAGCAAGGTCAAAGATTTTCGGACAAAGACTTACTATGTGGAAAGAACTCATGCCAGTCAAAGCTTGTGACTCTTATACCCATAATTGTCTTGGTAGGCTGCACTAATGGCAATATCTGCAGGGAAAGGCAAAAAGAGACACGGAGGAAACAAGAACAATCCAATTAAGAACCATCACGTACTGAAAAGACAGAGAGATCTGAGGAAAATTGAAGTTTCAGCTTGACTTTCTTTCACTTTCTTCTTCTTGAAGAAGCAAATGGAGTGGGTGCGTTTGTCAATTGAAGTTGCAAATAACACTGTTAGTCTTAAGTAATGCTTCTGAAGCAGTACATATTAGTCTATTGAGATAGAAATTGGTCTTAAAAATAATTCAGAATTGACATTAAAGTGCAACATCAGAAAAACTGATCTCTAACCTTGTAGTGCAAGCCAACCATGCACCATAGTTTCTAAGAACATCTTAGTTAGAACAGCTAGAACTAATTAACCAATACTCCTAAAGGGACAAAAGGTGTCGCAGATAGAGTTGAATAATGTGTGGTAGTCCTTTCGGAAAAGCCACGTCGAAAGAACATAACATGACGGTTATGCGGAGGTAGAATGCAACGTGGACAAGTCTATTCACAACAGTCTAATGATGTGGCAATCCACGTCAACAGTATCATTAAGACAACCTTTTGATGACATAGCAGTCACGTCAGAATCATGTGGATTGCATGTTATGTAGGAACCCACGACAGTTATACAAGTTTTCGTTTACATATTTTCTTAAATTTATTTTTTCTCACATGTGGTATAAGGTATTCATAAAGATAACCACTCCTCAGACATGCTAAAATGGATTTACAAGGAGAAAAGGAATAATAGAGCTTAAGGAAAAACATTACCTCAACATAGTAGCTGAATGCGAGCTTGCTAATGATGAGCATGATCCAGAAGAGAGTGTACCTGAGCAAATAAAATGAAGGAATGAAATGTTAGGTCAGTTCGCTGCACCAAACATGATTACGAGTATTCACTAATCACTACAACCCATTAACATTGCCCCACATCCACACACAGAATACGAAAAACGAATACGAAAGGAACAGAAGAATAGAAATGCTATCAAACAAGACTTGTTTATATGCGTAAAGATATAAGACAAATGAGTTCTTACTTTAAAAGGGAGAACATGTCTTCGTGCATGCCTCTTCCAACATAAAGCTTAGGCTGGAAACACTATAGCTATTAGACAAATGTGACAGAACTGTCCATAAAAGTACCAAATCATAAATATGCTGACCTGAGCCCACCACATAAGGAGGGTGATGATTCGCCAATTTGAACGCTCCATGGATTTCCGCAAGAAAGGGAAGAAAAATAGAAAGACAGCCAATATCTCTGGTATCAAGTAAATAGCAACACAGTAGTAATACAGTGACTCATTTTGAATATAACCTCCCAAATTACTCAAGATTCTCAAAACTCCCCCTGGATCCTGAACAGACTTTGAATAAGCAACAGGCATGACAACAACCCAGAATGCGGCAAATGTAAATTTCAGAAGGTAGCGAAGAATCTGGGTAAACTTTAAGCTCCTCCAAGCTCTCAAACTAAGAATTATGTCCAAAGTAGCTGCAGAAAGTTATCGATGGACCAACACTCAGCTTCCGAATGAAATACAGTCACAATCAAAAGTGGTAAAATCTAGATGCACTCCTTACACTTTCAATAAAAGAGTTCCCGGTGGGCGTAAAAGAAAGGAAATTAAATAAGGTAATGCAAGTACCTCTCAACGCGTTAAGAATAGCAGCAGTTATGAAAATGCTCAAGACGCTTTTGAAAACATCCGCGTCAAAAATCACGGACAAAGATCCTGACTGATTCCACGCAATGATAACCATTGCCTGAGAGGGAGTGAAATGAGATCATTACAAACATTTTATAAAGATGACATGAGCTACAACGGAACTTCAATATATTTGCAAGTATAATTTTTTATATTGTAAAAACCCAAGCACCCAACTCAAAATAATGGCAACGCATGTTTAGCCCTTAATATTTATTAACCATCTCAATATCTTCTATAAAAATATTCTTATTCTTAACACCTGAACAAGAACTCATAACACTCTAAGTGATCAGGTAACTGTCAATTGGAGGACTTACTGTGGACATGAAAGGTAAATATATGGCATACCATGTGTCAAGTTAACGAATCTGAACTCTTCAGCCCAGTATCCGTTAAATTCAATCCCAACCCAGAAAAACAAACCCCACGAATTCAGCAATAGTTACACCAATACATTTCGACACTAATCATCCAAAATACATCAAACAGATTTAAAGAAAGCTATAACATTCGCCTATGTGAGCTTTGCTAAGCAGTGACAGACTTAAAGGAGGAGGCTGCATAAGATAAATTTCTAAAAGTCTGAATAAAGCGGAATGAATTCAGATGATTCATCCAGCCAATCCCCGCTAGTTCAGAATCCAGGGCTCAGTTGATAGATGCGTTTTTCATTAATGACCGCGCTTTAGTTGTGTTTTGCCCTTCCCAACAGACTTTAGCCTCTTTTTTTGCACTTTTTGCCTTCACTGCTCTTCAACCGCAAAATAGCCAAGGGTGGATATTTGAATAACTATACATTTCAGTGGCATCTATATGGAGATTTAAATTCTTAGTACGCTTGGTTTTCTAAGTACTGCAGAAGAATAACAGCTTATATCCAATAAAATACTAGAACTATCTTGAAGCAACAGATCCCTTAACATTTACTGGGGAATGTGTAACACTCAGACCTGCTGAGTAGTCCCATTTCCAAAGAGTGCTTGTACTAACTTATAATGGTTGCGTGGCCTTATTATCTCTGCTTTCTCCCAGCCGTTGTAAATATGTTCCCACACAGTTTATACTATGAAGACAAGGAAAGAAGAGCGTGCAGATTTTCAAATAAAACATAGCCTACCTGAAGTGCCAATATAAAAAATATCCACATCCGGTCAAAACTCCTATAAAGGTGCCAAAAAGTTCGAATTTCAACAAAATTTGTCTTAGGCTTCCTCCCTCCAGTAGCAACATTATTATGTCCCTGTTAATCAAGCTACATTAGTCCAATTATAAAGAAACATGAGAGAATACTGTGTCTAAAACAAAGAAAATGTGAGGACAAAGAAAAGCCAAATTCTACAAGTTTGACAATTTCAGGTATTCTGAACGTCTTAGTTAACTTGCCAAGATATGTTAGAATATTCACTTCGGAAGTCAAGATACCGACCTGCCAGACTTTCAGAGAAAAGCAATTATGTACCTTCTTTTCTCCCGGAGTCAAGGATCATGTGTTCTTTTAATATTTTATTTTCCAGTTTTTATCTTTTGGCATATTGGTACAGTAGAAAAAGTTCATTCTCCTTTTCCGCAGCTCCAAAAAACAATGTTTGTCTAATAAGTTTAACATGGAAGTTATGAGTGAACACTTCAAAGCTAAGCATGGTTTATAAGAGAATGAATATCCAAAACAAAATAATCCTCAACAAGTGGAGCACCTTATACTTTTAATCGCATTTAAAGAGCAACAAAATTCTCTTAGTTTTACACCTGCTATGTGGAAGTTGTATTTAACTCAAGCTAAGCACTCTTAGTGCTCGAACTTACCCGGGCAAAAAACTCAAAAAGAATGTACAGTATACAGTGGTTCACATGCTAAAGGTTTGATGACTATTTTTATTCTTAATGCGATTCAAAGTGATGCAAATTGTTGAGTTCCCACATTGGTGGGTTAAGGGTGATTTGGTCTCTTTATATGGTCTAGGGAAATCCTCCCCTGTTGAGCTAGCTTTTGGGGTTGATTTAGGACCAAGGTCCAGTTTCTTATCACAAAAAACTTACTCAAACTTACTTGCGTAAACAAACTTCTTATTCAAAGAACTTCACTTCCTATTTACATGCAATGCGTGAGTCTAAATATCTCATGTGAATGGGTTTAACTTTGATTCAGGCTCAGGATGCAACATCATGTTAAAGAATCAAATCACCCAATAGAAAACCAATTGGCAGTAAGTGAAGCAGCCAAGATCTTGCCTAAGTAACTTGTGCTCTTCTATTTAACCAGATATAATTGTTTCATCTTTAATATATATAAGTAAAAAGAATATGACATTCTTGAAGTATAATTAATTTTTCTGTTGAGGTAAGGCAGCAAGAGTTGATCCAGACACAACATTTTATGATGGGATCTTGCAAACCAATATCATAACCTTATTTAAGGAAGCATAATTCAATACAATGGAATAATCTAGTGAATAAATTTGATGCCATGGAAAGTTTCGTGCTTCCATTAGTATACAGGAACCTCAGGAAGTTCATAGGACTTAAACATAGCTACCCAAGGTTGTCAAAACTACTAAATAATGTCTCTTACGCTATCTCTACAGACATGGTAATATATCTGATAAGAGACACATACCACATTTGCTTTATTTATTTTTTCTGAATGCACGAAGAAATCAGCTTTTCTGTCCATTGGCCATCCTAACTTAAAACATTTATCGGACCTGCAAAGGAAGAGTATAAGTCTCTTCTTCCTTAGCCAGAAAAAACAAAATTATAACATGTTACACAATTGATTACCAAAAGTATTCATTCAGATCATCATAATTTCTCCATGCTGAATGGCTTGCTGTCCCACTCTTGTTTCTCCTAGCTTCCTTTTTCAGCAAAAATAATTCATATAAGGTGATAAACAACAATACTCTGTAGCAAATAGCACAAATATAGGAGTTACCTTAAGAATGACTTCATAAATAGGGGTTACAACATCCCGCAGGAAAGACTCCTCGCCATGGGACACTGGTTGATATGCACCTCCACTGACAGGAAGTACATTTCCAAATAGTATTCCATGCATCTCATGTGCCATCTGATTTTAGAAGTACAAAAAGCACACACACCGATCAAGGGTTACTTCTCATACAAATAATGTAGCACTATTTCTGAAAAAGAACATGGAGAACAATCTCTACAATTCATCTGAAATACTTGTGTGCAATGTGTATAGAACTCTTGCATTACATGTGTGCAATGTGTATAACAGGACTGGACAGTTCACTGGAGAAATGATCGCATCAATCAAGCATCGCAAAACTGGTCACATTCCATGAAGAGGTCACACGGTAACATTTTACATGTTGTCACACTGTTCCACTATGTCCACTTCACCCTTCCAAAAAAAAACTAAGTGTCCCTTAAGACATATCTATCTTGGTATTACCGTATTAGTATCATGTCAGTTCTTCAGTGTGTGAGAATAGTGCACATGAAATGGTCCACAAGAGGCAACACAAGCAGTGATTGATGTAAAATTGACCAGCAGATTCTAGATAAATCCAAGGCATGTACTGAAGAGATAGATACATCCAAGCAATCCAATATAATAATAGAGAAGCATTATCTCATCTGATAAGAAAGCAAACCTACATTATGGAAGATATAACAAAGGCATTCTGGCATAAATCGTATATTTGAAGCTTCCCCCCATATAAGAAGATATAGGCCAATATAAAGAAGCTCCAACTGTAGCTTGTCACATCCCTGAGGAAGCCTGAAACACAAGACGTTAAGGCGAAGCAAGAGAAAAATCAATTTCTGTCCCATTTTTATAATACACTACTACTACCTGAGAATCAAATATATTTTTTACTTCGAGTATGACTTTTCAAACATCTTCTAAATATGTTTTAATTATAAAAATTGTGACTTATAGTACAGTTAATACAATTTTTAAGTATGTAAACTTAATATAAGGAGTAAAGAACTGAGCTTCATATTTACGGCAGCAATGAGCAGGTTTGGAATCTGTACGCTGAACTGATTCATTCACTTTAGGATGAAAGGAATAATATATACATATTTTTTTTGGAAAAATAAAAAAGGAGCGAACCAATATAACGTATTCTAGGAGGTTGTGCTTGTAATTTCATAATCGCTACTCGGCTCACCTGAGGTTTGAAGGACAGTGCAAATATTTGCCCCATGATTCATAGTTTTTGAATATCTTATCCTTCAGCTGCTGAACTGTATACATGTCCAACTGCAAAAATGTTCTCTTGGACTCAACTTTCAAGAGAAAAGTGCCAAACAGGTTGTCTGCTAAGCAGACAAAATAAGTAGAGACCTATATGCATATTTAATCAAACTGGCATAATTATTAAATGAGCATACACAGTTACCTGATTATAATTTGCATTTTCTTCCACACTCTTGTTTCTTATATCCATGTTTGCAAGTAGCAATATTAAGTGCTCCCTTTGATTTGCCACATTTGCTTTCTTGATTCCACATAAATCAGCAGCAAGATACACTCAGATGAAGTTAGGAAATCTCAACTATCAGCATGTTGAAGGAAATGGTACTAGAAGCAATTGAAAAATGCTAATTGCCACATCTTTGTTCTAAGGCATCAGAAAGAGTATCGAATGCAATTAACAGAACCAAGGCGAACTCAAGGAGGTAGCTTCCTGTAAGGTGGTATACGTATTCCTGATATACTAAGGTATGCCATAACATATCGCACAGCACCCCCAAGTGCGATGCAATAGAAATTAACAGAAATCACAGACTAGGAGGTGGTTCGATTTCAACAAGAGAGACTTGCAAAGTGTAAGATTTCACCGAGGAAGAAGTAAAAGTACCTCTGAAGTTCAAACAGAAACTCATGAATTCATGGAAGCATCTTGGTTTCACATGTATTTGGTAAACACTTCAGAAAACAACTAACTAAATGAGGTCAGATAAGCTTTACATGTTTGAGAATTTTTCTTCACTAGTAAATTCTGCTCATTTCAAACTGCACGCCACACATGCTTCATACAATTTGTTGAACGGTAGAACGAAGAATTTATCCTGGCTTGAATGCACTGTTATCAGACAGCCAAGGGAAGATCCAGGTAGCTATGCATATTAACTGAAGATATCTTCCATAGCATTCTGTGGGAATTGGGTTCCAAACAAGTGCTACTCATAAGTCGTAGTAATAAAAATGTCGGGAAATAGTGGGTTTCAGAAAGGAGGTGGTTAAAACACAAACATGTTTCAATGAAACAGATTTCAGACGCATGATTTTCTAGGTGGAATGAGTTGAAACAGTATGGAATGAACTTTCAGATCCAAACTCAACTTTAACCTTCAACTCCCGAAATGGTGACACCAACATCTCATTAACCTGACTCAGCTGTCTAAAACATTATAGCTTCAAAATGAAAATTTACACTGGCGAAGAGCTGAAATGAACATTAACTATTCATACAGTGTCACCTTTTGTACGAGAGATTGTCCCCTTTCAGAACTTGAGATTTTTTTGGTGTGAATGAAAACTTTTGCAATACAAAGAAATGCAACAGCTAATGGCCACTTAAGCACGTTGTCTTACGTAAGACAATTAGTTTTTGAACGCCTGCCTAGGGAGTCATGATCAGCACTATATTTTACCTGAAAGCCAAAGGCTGAAGCAAGCCATTCAAGTATGTCATTGACTGACTTATCCTTGTCATCAGGCATTCTGAGAACAGGAAGATTATTCATATTTCTTATAGCTCGAAGAGCAGCCTTAATCTGATCAAGAAAGACAATTACATCAACATTTCTGTAATAATAATGATACAGAAGTACTCTTTAATCACACAAAAGGAGCATGCCAGCAAATGAAATTGAGATTAAAGCAAACTTCCGTAAAACCTCAGGAAGTTCCATTATTGCCGGTTTGACCCCAACAGCATAAATAGGAAGAATGTTGTAGTGCTCATAGTATTCTCTTTTCTCTTCGACATCTTTGGCATATCTATGTGTCTGTGAAGAAAAAGACACTAGAGCTTCAAGTTTTCATAAGAGGGATAAGTACTGGAAAAGTCAAAGGACTGCACACAAACACGGATCAAACCTCATCATCCACTTTTGAAGAGGGTACCACTGTCCTCAGCACATCATAAAGCACACTTGCAATTTGATAGATCTTAGCCATCTCTTCTCTAATAAAGCAACCAAGGTCAACCCGTAATTAAATGAAAAGCGGTAGGCCATTACAAAAGAATTCCAAAAAGGTCATGAAATTTAAGTTGAAGTCTCACGGTTTCTTTGTTTGATGGCCATCTCTGATATTTTTCTCATAGAAATTCTGGTAGAATTTTTGAATTTCTCTAGGATCATGTCTTGCAAGTTGAGGTTGAGTTTCTTCTTCTTCCTACAATCAACAAAAACAGTACAAATTTTGCGTCCAGCTAATCATTGAGAGGATTTCAAAGCTTTTAACACTAAAGACATAGAACATGAACAAATTAAAAGATGAATATGAACTACTTATTCACGGAAATACCAAATACAGTCAAACAAACATGTCAAATGCAAAATATTTGTCACAACCACACAGTTTCAACACGTAAACAAGAAAATGGCAGAAACAGGCTTTAACCCCAAGGTTGAAGTAGTATGCACTCCAGACAATGAACACCACTAAAAGGAAAGAACTTATTATTTTGGAACACATTGAGGCCATATCCCAACATAATGGGATATCAGTTGAATTGTGCAGATCCTGGCTAAATGTGAAATAATGCCATGAATAGGTTTCAGGGGGAGCCTATTGTAAAACCCAGACATGTAATCCGCTACAAAGAATCTGCTTAAGTCACTCCTCCATGTCAACTTGCGGAAGGTCGTTCCGTCCATATGGCTATACCAAACAACATGCGGGAGACTACACTTAAGAAGGGAGCTATTTATGATGAAACCACAAAGCTTTAACTTGCATATGATGCCCCTACCCTTTCAAGTCTATGTAACAGGTATGTCTTGAATTGACGAACGCCACGCCCACTTGATGTTGGATCCATCCTATGAGCCTTTTCGAAAGCATGGAAGCGACCTAATTTAAAAATATATAAAAAGGAGGAAAAGATGAGAAAGCGTAAATCGAATATCAGTGAAGAAAATTACTAGCACCAAGTAAAGATAAGAGAGCATAAAATAACATTGATCTCTCCTCAACATAACAACAACAACAACATAATACCCAGTGTATTCCCACATTGTGAGGTCTAGGGAGAGTAAAGTGTACGCAGATCTTACCCCTATCTTGTTGAGGTAGAGAGTCAGTTTCCGAAAGACCCTCAGCTCCTGCTATATGACTAATCATGACATTGCATTGTTTTAAAATGTAACCTAGTATCTGCAGTACTAATGATCCACATGATTTTTGCGCATCAAGTCTCAGTTAAATGAAACCAAAAAAAGCATTCACACCCCCCACCAAAAGTCTCCAACATAAACAGAGTAGGTGCTATGGTTGTTACGCATAGGAGGCATGGACAGTACACCGATTTAATTAGAGTCTCTCTAGTGCGCTAGAGATTTTGTCAAGGCCACAATGCGAGATTGTTTTACTTTGTTTCCCTCCCTCCTAAGCCACAACTTTTGGGTGCCTCATAATGATTTTTTACTTGGGGAAAACACCAGCTGGAGTTTTCTTCAGCTCCTTCCAAGGCATAAAAGTAGAAATGCTCTCGGCAGCTTTATGCATTGTAAGTCAAACTAAGTTAAAGTAGCTTCAATATGACTGCAATTCAATAAATTTAACATTCTAACGATTAGAACCAAAGCTGATCAGCCCACAAGTCAAAACACTGATGTACATTTTCAGAATTCCACATCATGTGAAGTTGCCAAAAATACTTTCTATACCTACCACGCGCCTTTATAACTAAATAGATAAAGGAATCGCAGGGATGTTCTTTGTAATAAGTGTGCCTCGAATTACCAATTACTCATCCTATAAATTTTATGAGGTCCCATATGCACAACTTGAAAGATTTTCCATGTTTATATTTAACTTGACCGCCATAACGATCCAAAGTAACCTGTTGTTGGTCATATAACTACCAAAACTACGGGCTTGAATCTTTATTTAAATTAAACATTATGTGATTTCTTCTCATTTGCCTATGCTTTGGTGGGCAAAGTCACTCGGTACTTGTGTGCTGGTGGGAAGTAGCAGGTGCCAGTGGAATATAAAGGGGAGAGCAAGCTAGGCTGGACACCACCAGCATTAGAAAAAAGAAATCTGCATCTCAAATTTAAACTTTAAAATAAGAAGTACGGACTTGAAATTAAACACACCCTAAGAGAATTTTATTTTAGTTTATTATACCTATTGACTCCAAATGTAAGTTAAATCCTTGAGTGAATTTCCATGTTAATCAGAAGGTACAAAAATTCCAATCAATAGGACTAAATTATCAAATTAAAGCAATCAGACATCAGAAGAGAAAAAAACTAAAAATCATGGAAATTTGCTTACAGAGATAAGCAACTCTAGGATTTTCTTTTTCGACTTCATTAGCAACACGAAGAATAGGAGCAATGGAGGCTAACGAGGAAGGCACAAGTTCACTATCCAATGAATTTTGATCTTCACCGGCGGCAGGGTCTACCATAGTGGGGGCCTTAGAAACCCGTCTAGACGCCGTTCTAGGCGGTGGGCCCCCTTCCAACTTCGTTCCACTGGTACTCGCCATAATATTCCCAAATTCTCTGGTTCTTTCGCCAGAGTAGTAGTAAAGAAAGACATAATTTGTGTATATATTACTTAGTGTTATGGAGATACTTTGGATGGAAAGTGGGGGCAAATAGGGAGGGAGGGGGGGCTTTACCTTTTGATTTCTCTATGAGCAAGAAAAGAATGTGACTGTGATAGAGTAGTAGAAAGATTTCAAACTTCTTTTTCTTTCTTTTTGTTGAAATTCTTGTTTGTATTCGGGTTTTTGGATTTGCTTTATAGCTTTAATGGTGTGATTGATGAGAGAGATATTGTTAAAGAAAGGTGAGAGAAGAGGGCGCACTTTGCTTTGCTTCGACCAAGCACTTTGATACAGACGACCGAAAAAAGAAAAGAAAGCAAGAGATAGGACCCCAAGCCGCGCCGCTGAGGAAAAAAAGAGGAAAGTTTAACGGAGTTCCGTACGTTAATCATTCCCGCGCTTTATTAAAGACACATCAGTTGCAGCTAGTTGAGGAGCGGCATTTACATATATACCCACTCTTGATTTTATAAAATATAACCCTTCGTATCTTAAATAGTTTAATTTCTGGGTAAATTTCACAAATGGTCGTATAATTATGATATTTTTTCACTAAAGTCATATAATTATGATATTTTTTCACTAAAGTCATATAACTTTCTTTTCTCACACAATGATCATAAAACTTTCACTTTTTTACTCAAAAAATCCTAGTGACCGGGAAAGACGTTTCCCGGTCGTTTTTTGATTTTTTTTTTCATTTTTTTCATTTTTTTAAAAAATAAAAATATTTTTTCTTTAAAATAAAAACTGAAAAACTAAGATAAAACTAAATGCTTTAAAAAAACTGGAAAAAAATATTTTTCAAAAATAAAAATATTTTGTTGAAAATATTTTTTTTCAACTTTTAAAAAACGAAAATATTTTATTAAAAATATTTTTTCTAGTTTTAACAAAAGAAATGCTTTAAAAAAATATTTTTTGTAAAAATTAAATTTTTTTTGTAAAAACTGGAAAAAAAAAGACTTTACTAAATTAGTGGACTATTGGTGCATTAGTTTAAAAAACAAAAAATATTTTGCATTTCTTGAAAATGTATCTTTGTTGGACTTTATTTAGTTTGCAAAAAATGAAAATATTTTGTTGAAAATATTTTTTTCAGCTTTTAAAAAACGAAAATATTTTATTAAAAATATTTTTTCTAGTTTTTAAAAATGAAAATATTTTGTTGAAAATTATTTTTTTCAATTTTTTTAAAGCATTTAGTTTTATCTTAGTTTTTCAGTTTTTATTTTAAAGAAAAAATATTTTTATTTTTTTAAAAAAATTTAAAAAATTTAAAAAAAAATCAAAAAACGACCGGGGAAACGTCTTTCCCGGTCACTAGGATTTTTTGAGTAAAGAAGTGAAAGTTTTATAATCATTGTGTGAGAAAAGAAAGTTATATGATTTTAGTGAAAAAATATCATAGTTATATGACCATTTGTGAAATTTACCCTTTAATTTCTTCAATATAATTTCACAAATTAAGTATGAAGTTTTTTTATCTTTCAAAACAAATGCTATTTTAGTAATTCGAATCTTAAGTAGTTTAATCTATTGAATGCAAGTTCATATTTCGAATCTTAAGTTCTGAAACATAAACTCGTTCTTCGAATTTCAATAATTCAATATATGATTCAATGTCCAAATCTAATCCAAATAAGCTCAAGTTTGAAACATAACTTTCAAATATTATAAAGAAGAAATTTCAATCATCAAATTGTCAAAAACAATAACAAATTTAACAAACTCATTTTGCAACTAAGAAAAAGAATCGAAAAAAACGCCAATAAAGAAAAGAAAAAAAAAAAGTGTATGTGTCTGAAATTATCCAAAAATTGAATATCAGTTAAGTTTTTTTCTAAATGAGTAAAAATTTAATGGGTAGCGAAAAACTGAGCGCCACATGCAAATTTTACAGTTGAGGAACACAAAACTCAAACTTTTAAATTTGTGAAATGTGAGTATCATGATGCGTTTACCTCTTTATTCTTTGTGATAATTAATTGGTCCAGACTTATAGTGTGAGTATATTATATATACGAAAAAAATATTGATTACGTATATATAGAGTTCGACTCCAAGGTACAACGCACTTGTAATTTTTTTTTATTGACACCTAGCCTCTAAAAATTATTTTGAAACAAAAGCATATAATACTAATAGATGAGGAAATCACTTTTACAATCAATTCGGTTGATATTTGAGTTGAAGTGCTCAACTCCACCATGCATCCTCTCTACTATTTTTATTTTCCCAAAAAAGAAAAAAAAACACACACACACACAAAAAAAAAAAAAAAAAAAAAGGAGTGTGTGGCTTTTGTTTGTTATTGAAAAGTTGAATTGGCTGCAATCTTATTTAAGAGTTTAACCACTTAGTGTTGTTATTCACTTTTATGAACCAAACTAGGTTACGATTTTATTCAAAACATTTAGTACAATGTTTAATTATAATCATATCATCTAAAAACTTAATTAAACGAAGACATTTAGCGACGAATTGAAAATGATGAAGCTGCCAATTTAGCTTAATTATTGTAGTGAAGTTCTAATTAAGAACACAATATATACCTTTGGGTTTGATCCAAATCCAATGGGGTGGTCATGCCCATAGATTTGCTTGAAATCAAACCCATCTGCAGCTTGTAAATCTGACCTCCTTAAACCTTAGTAGACTAGTATTTTCTAAGGCTGGGGAGCGTGTGGCAGGGGCGAAGGTAGAACATTGAATATAAGTTCGGACGAACTTAATAATTTTTACTTAGATCTGATATTTGTATTAAAAAATCTATTAAATATATAATTATTTAATTAAAAACCAAATAACTAAGATATGTGAATTCGATGATACATTCAAAACCCATAAACTTTATATAATGACTCCGCCTCTAACGTGAGATTTTATATAGAGCCAAAACGAACCTTTCATGGAAAAACCTGTTGAGTGGAAGTAGGAAGCTTAGTTGGGAAGAAAAGGTGTTAGGCTGTTTTATCTTATGATCATGGTATTGTGATTCCACGGAAGACTTTTGACATGTTGAATATCTGCTCCATTAGCTGAATTGTAGGTCCGTCTATGTGGAGAGGCAGATGCAAAATATAACTCTCTCTATATATAATATTTTTAATTTTTAAATATGAACCCATTATATTTTTAAAGTTATGAGTTCATAATTACTATTTATTATAATATTAATAAAATTTTATATATAAATTATACTCCACATCAAAAGTATTGTGTTCAAATGAATTTGGTACTATACAACTAGATATGCCCCTGATCTTGTGATGACATGTTGACATAAACATCTACGCACGCCTAAACTGTTTTTCTGGAGAAGTACACATTAAAATCATTCTTAGGACTGTTATTTAGGCATTAGCTATTATTTACTTTAGGGAAAGTTACACCATATACCCCTTTCAAGAACCCTTAACATACTATACTTCAATTATAAAATTATATGTAGTACACATTAATTAATTATATCACATACCTATTTAATTAATGGACAATAACTACTTAATAAATATGTCCCCTTAGTTAAAGTAAGCTATATATACAAAGCAAATCCACTAAAAATCTTACTCCATCCGTTTCAAACTTGGACCAAAATTAAAGAATAAAAAAGAATTATTCATTAAATATTTTTTCTTACTATGTGAACTTTTGTTGTTAAAGGAAGTTTATCTTCTTCTGTACAATATAAAAAAATACAGTAAACTAATCATTGTATACTACTCCTATTAAAGAATGTTAATATTCCAAGTAAAATAATATATACACAATAAATATAAATAAAAGTATGTTTGATTTGATTATTATATTACAAATTAGAATATTGTGGTATGTTTGGTTTGAATATTATATTCCAAATTAGAATATTATAGTATATTTAATTTTAATATTATATTCCAAATTAGAATATTGTGATATGTTTGGTTTTGAATATTGTATTCTTTATTAGAATATTATGGTATGTTGGTTTGAATACTATATTCTTCATTAATCAATTGTAATTTGGCATGTTTGATTTGGATAACGCATCGCACATTAAAATGTTTTGGTACGTTTGGTTTGAATATTGTATTCTATTAGAAACTGTGGTCTGTTTGGTTTGAATATTTATTCCAAATTAGAATATTTTAGCATGTTTGATTTGAATATTATAATTTTAATTAGAATATTGTGGTGTATTGGTTTGAATAGTATATTCAAGTTGGAAGTTAATGATAGTAGGCTGGCTAGGTGTTATATGTGTGAGGCGGTGGCGGGTTGGGAATATCAGGAAGGTGAAGGTTGGTATGCATGTGGAGGTGTTTGGTATGCGAGTGGAGATTTCTGACCTTAGGACACCATTAATGCCCCTACTTCCTTCTTCTTTGATATGCCCCCTGATTGTAATGCTTTGTTCGTGGCTTGCAGTGCCTCGAAATTTGTCACCATCCCGCTTTTGATACCCTCTTCAATCATTTCTCCGAGTTTGATAATATCGGAGAACTTGTGATTCTCAATGACCATTAGCCTTTCATAATATTGTGGGTTCGGTGCCCTAACAAAGAACGTGTTCATCTGTTCCTCGTCTAATACTGGTATGACCTTGGCTGCTTCTGACCTCCACCGAGTCGTATATTTACGAAAAGTCTCAGTTGGCTTCTTCTTTAAGTTCTAGATATAGAAGACATCCTGTGCGTTTTCTGTATTAAACCTGAATCGATCCATGAATTCTGATGCCATACTCACCCAATTGGCCCACTTCTTAGGATTGTAACTTATGTATTAGGACGGGGCATCTCCCCCTTTTTGATGATGACAAACTTTGTGCTTTGACTGATCATAGAACCTGTATGAACTCAGCTTAACCATCAAAATATTATGTAGTTTAGATATTGTATCACATTACCGTATTTTAACTTTTCTTTTGATTACATAGATTTAAGAGATAAACAAAAAAAGATGAAACACTTCATCTAACAAATAAATGATAAAGAGGTATTGTCTTGTACAAAATAAATGTTTCATTTTCACATTCTTTCTCCTTTTGCACCCACAGGTCATAGGAAAGGTTTTGAGAGTTGTTTATTTGGAACATAAAATTCAAATATTTGGTGGAAATGTATAGTCCTAATTCTTTGGGACGATGGAGTGTTTTAAGGGATTTATAAAGTTGAAGTGAGATAATTTAATCCCTTAAAAGGTGAAATTTGTTTAATGGTATATAAATATATTAAATATGTAAAAAGTAAATAAAATTTTATAAAATAGGTATAGAATGTAAAACAAATATTTTAAATGTATATGAAGTTATCTGGCATTTTAAATGGGTATACCGCGTAGAATGACCTTTATTTTATCCTGAAAATTTAAACTAAAAATCTTAATTTCAAGACAATTCAGGATATTTGTATCCTAAAAATTATACTGAATAACTAAAATTCAAAATATACTGGCTAATTCTTAAATAGTAGTCTTTTAGAGTGGCTACATGGTATTATTTCCACTCATTTTTTCCCTTGCTATTGTACACAGGACATTGTCAATCTGGGCTGATACTGGTTGTTTGGGTGGGCTCTTTAACTTCTATGGTGTACAAAAAAATCCGATAAATTGCATCAAATCGATAATTCGAATCAACTCGGAAAAAAACCCAATTGTGATTTAGTATTGGGGAAAAAAATCGACCATAATTGGCTTGGTTTGGTTTTAACTAAAAAAGGTTAAATCAAAGCCAAAGCGATCCGATAATATATTTATATAATTTTTAAAATATTGTATACATATAAACATTTATTATAATACTATAATTTATAAATATTTCTTAAACTTTATCACAATTTTATATTTAAACGCATTATTTCATGTTTATACTTAACATTCTTGAATGGTAAATAAATTCATAGCCCATAAATGTAGTAACTCAAATAAAGTTCAAATCAATACTAATGCTTAAAAAAATTTAATTCAACACTTGGAATGATAGTATTGTTGGATATCTATTTTTTTTTATTTTACAATGGTTAATAATGAAAATGCATAACTTAGTTTATCTTTTTCTTTAGTGCTTCTTATGTAATTACTACTAGTATTTATTAGCAATGCTTATTTTAACACGACATATATAATATTTTTAAATTATGTTAATGCTTATTATGCCTTATATAATTAGCAATATTTGCTTTATGGAATTTTATTATCTTTGTTATTGAATATTTTAGTATAATGTTATGACTTATCTCATATTATTGTATTATTTTCTTGGAAAATAAATTATATAGTCGTACCTTATTATGAATAAAGAAATATTTGGAGCACAGGTTATATATTTTGTGCTACGAAGACTTTACCGGAAAAAACCTGAAAACCCGAAAAAATAGAGAAAAGTAGAGATGAAAACCCCGACTTTGTTGGTTTGATTTGTTTGATTTATAAATTTAAAAATCCGACATTATTGGGTTGGTTTGATAATTGAAAATTTTGAATAAGCCCGACCTATATACACCCCTATCCAGTACAATATGGAAGAATCACGATAGCTCAGTTGATCGGTTATTTGAATTTTTACCTTGTTGGTAGAGGTTCAGTTCTCCACTTTATAATTTCTTTCCACATTTTTTATTCTTCTCCTCTATGCATAATTATTATTTTTCAAACAAACAAAAATGGAAATACGACCTAGTAGAGCATGCAACAAAATTGGTAGAAGTAAAACCTATTAGCCAATTTTCGACCTCTTTGAAAAATAACCATTGTCATTGTGTTTCAAATTTCAGAAATTGTTCGCTCTATTTTTCACGTATGAAAATGTGACGACCCGGCCGGTCGTCATAAGAATTTATGCCCTAATCCCCTATTAACTGCTTTCCCCAAGTCTATTTATGCTAATTTGAATTGTCGGGATGTTCGGTTTTGAGTTTCAGAGAGTTTTGGGACACTTAGTCCCTAAATAAGAGCTTAAGTGTTGGAAAGTTGCACGTAGTCGGAACAGTGTGAAGACGGCCTCAGAACGGAAAGTCGATGGTTCTGTTAGTTCCGTTAGGTGATTTCGGGGTTGGGAGCGTGTTCGGCCGAAGTTTGAATTTTTAAGGTTCCGGTCCGATAATGAGATTTTGATCCGAGGGTCGGGATGGAATTCCAAAAGTTGCAGTAGTTCCGTCATGTCATTTGGAAGGTGTGTGCAAAATTTCAGGTAATTCGGACGTGGTTTGGTTAGGTTTTTGATCGAAAGTGTATTTTGTGAGAATTTGAAGTTCTTAGGCTTAAATCATTGATTAATTCGAGTTTCCGACGTTGTTTTAGGTGGTTTAAGGATTGGTACAAGTTTGAATGATGTTATAGGATATGTCCGTAGGTTTGGTTGAGGTCACGGGGGCCTCGTATGTGTTTCGGATGCTCAACGGGGCATTTTGAGTTGATTAGAAATTGCAGAAATTTTTCTTCAACTGTTGCAGAATTTTCTTCTTCGCGATCGCATCCCTCCCTCCGTGTTTTCATAGAGTAATTTCGGAGGGGGATGATTTTATTTTACGCGATCTCATTAACTGGTTCGCGATCGCGGAGGTTGGCCTATTCCTTCTTCGCGTTCGCAACTCTCCTTCCGCGTTCGCATAGTAGAAACTTGGAGCTGGTACTTCAACCGCAATTTCCTCTTCGCGATCGCGAGGGGCTGTTCGCGATCGCATTGGTATGTGTTTTCCTCTTCTTCTATCGCAGGCCTTTGGCTGCGTTCGTGTAGGTCAATTATTGGAGCCTTTATTTTTACTCTTCGCGATCGCAGGCTTTTGTTCGCGATCGCGATGCATTAAACACCTGGGTAGTTATAAAGATTCAAAATCGAGGGTTTTAGCCATTTTTACCAAAACTCAAGCATGAGAGCTCGGATTTGAGAGATATTTCGAGGGTTTTTTAGAGACAACTATTAGGTAACGATTCGAAACTCCTTTTTACTTGTAACCCACTAATCTAAACATGGATTCCTCCTTTTATTTCGGATTTTTGAATGGAAAATGGGTAAAATTTCATAGACCGAAATATTGAGTTTTGAGTGGGTGTTTGACCTCCGATTTGAGAGATTTTTATATGGTTAGACTCGTGATACGAGGATTCTGAAAATGTTAATTTCATCCGATTCCGAGGCATTGGCCCGAGGGACATTTTGGTCATTTCTCCTAATTTCACGTCTTATCTTTGAATTAAATAGTAGAATCAGTTGCTTGAGATGTTATTTATGATATGTGATTGAATTGAATAAATTTGGGTCATTTGGAGTCAGATACTTGTGGCAAAAGTGTGATTTCGAGTTGATTTTGGAGTCGGTTCGAGATAAATGGCTTGTCTAACCCTGTGTGGAGAACCTTCCCCTTAGGATATGATATTTGGTAATTGAATGCCTTGTACGTGAGGTGACGAGCGCGTACTTGAGCTAATTGTTGAAAATCCGGATTTACTTTAAATGTTTAGACTGAGTTTCTTTCTTACCTGCTTTATTCTACTTGCAATTATAGCCTATGTTAGTTTAGAAAAGCATGCTTAGTTGACCTAGATCGCCTATTTGCTTAAGTTGCTTGATTGTACTACGTGAAGAATGTTAGGCTAGAACTACCTGTTGCCTTGTATTTTTGCACTCTATTTCTGAATATCTTCTTGTTGTGGCTGCGTATTTACATTAGGACTACGGATGTGGGATTCCGGTAGCTCTCCCCTTGTTGTTTACTTTGGGACTGCGAGTTAGATTCCCGATAGATCCCCCGACATGTTTACTTTGGGACTACGGGTTAGATTCCCGATAGATCCCCCTACATATTTACTTTGGGACTGCGGGTTCGATTCCCGATAGATCCCCCTACATATTTACTTTAGGACTGCTGGTTCGATTCTCGATAGATCCCCCTGCACATTGATGGTTGGACTACAGGACGGTATCCCAGGAGATCCATTGGACAATTGAGAAAAGGACTACAGGACGGTATCCTGGGAGATCCTCATTGTTACCATTGGTATTGAGCTGTACATATTCCATGTTTACTCCGTTCTTTGTGTATTTGTTATTGCCTTGTTTAACCTGTCTTATTTCACCGTTGTACTTATTATTACTGCTTGTTTTCATACTGTTAATTCATATTATATTGTTTGACCTCAGTAGGGCCTTGACCTTCCTCGTCACTACCCGACCGAGGTTAGGCTTGGCACTTACTGAGTACCGCTGTGGTGTACTCATGCCCCTTCTGCGCATGTTTTCATGTGCAGATCTAGGTACTTCATCTCAAGCGTATCACTCTCGAGGCGGAGAGATCTAGCAGAGACTTCGAGGTACATCTACCGCGTCCGCAGACCAAGAGTCTCTATCTTATTCTAGCTTTAGAAGTTAGCTTTTCCTTTTGTACTTTTGCTTTAGAAATTCTAGAGTTAGAGCCGAGTATTACTTTTCGTTAGCTTGTGTTCTTGTGAGTTTCCGGGTTTTGGGATGGTACTGTAGACTTTCGTGCTATTGGGTTGTATATGCCGAGCGATATTTATATACAGTTTTCTTTTAGTTGTTCAGTTTTAATTAATTATTCCGCAAGCTATGTTGTTTTCCGCATTGTTAGGCTTACATAGTTATAGGGACTAGGTGCCATCACGACATGTTCACGGAGGGCGAACTGGGGTCGTGACAAGTTGGTATCAGAGCCGGGTGAGGCCAGGCTATTGGGTACAAAGTTGGTTCAGGATGCGTTGGAGAAGGTCAAGGTGATTCAGGATAGACTCCGTACGGCCCAGTCCAAACAGAAGAGCTACGCGGACATGAAGGTCCGATATGTTTCATATATGGTCGGAGAACGAGTTCTGCTTCAGGTTTCGCCTATGAAAGGCGTTATGAGATTTGGAAAGAGAAGGAAGTTAAGTCCGAGGTTTATTGGCCCTTTTGAGATTTTCAGGCCAGTTGGGGAGGTTGCTTATGAGCTTGCCTTACCTCCCAGCCTGGCAGGAGTTCATTCGGTATTTCATGTTTCGATGCTCCGGAGGTATCACGGCAATCCGTCACATGTGTTGGATTTCAGTTCAGTCCAGTTGGACGAGGATCTATCCTATGTTGAGGAGCCATTAGCTATATTGGACAGACAGGTCAGAAAGTTGAGATCAAAGAACATTGCTTCTGTAAAGGTTCAGTGGCGGGGTCAGCCGGTCGAGGAGGCGACTTGGGAGACCGAGCGGGATATGCGTAGCCGATACCCTAATCTTTTCACTAATTCAGGTATGTCCTTAGGCTCGTTCGAGGACGAACGAATGTTTAAGTGTAGGAGGATGTGACGACCCGGTGGGTCGTCTTAAGAATTTACGCCCCGATCCCCTATTAACTGCTTTCCCCAAGTCTATTTATGCTAATTTTAATTGCTGGTATGTTCGGTTTTGAGTTTCGGAGAGTTTTAGGATACTTAGTCCCTAAATGAGAGCTTAAGTGTTGGAAAGTTGCCTGTAGTCGGAACAGTTTCAAGACAACCTCGAAATGGAAATCTAATGGTTCTGTTTGTTCCGTTAGGTGATTTCGGGGTTGGGAGCGTGTTTGGAATGTGTTTTGGGGGTCCGTAGCTTATTTAGGCTTGAAATGCCGAAGTTTGAATTTTTCAGGTTCCGGTCCGATAGTGAGATTTTGATCCGACGATCGGGATGGAATTTTAAAAGTTGCAGTAGTTCTGTCATGTCATTTGGAAGGTGTGTGCAAAATTTCAGGTCATTCGAACGTGGTTTGGTTAGGTTTTTGATCGAAAGTGTATTTTGTGAGAATTTGAAGTTCTTAGGCTTAAATCATTGATTAATTCGAGTTTCCGACGTTGTTTTTTGGGTTTAAGGATTGGTACAAGTTTGAATGATATTATGGGATATGTCTGTAGGTTTGGTTGAGGTCCCGGGGGCCTCAGATGTGTTTCGGATGCTCAACGGGGCATTTTGAGTCTTTTAGAAATTGCAGAAATTATTCTTCAGCTGTTGCAAACTTTTTCTTCTTCGCGATCGCATCCCTCCCTTCGCGTTCACATAGAGTAATTTTGGAGGGGTGATGATTTTGTTCTACGCGATCGTATTAACTGGTTCGCTATCGCGAAGGTCGGCCTATTCCTTCTTCGCGTTCGCAACACTCCTTCCGCATTCGCATAGTAGAAACTTGGAGCTGGTACTTCAACCGCAATTTCCTTTTCATGATCGCGAGGGGCTGTTCGCGATCGCATTGGTATGTGTTTTCCTCTTCTGCGAGCGCAGGCCTTTGGCTGCATTCTCGTTGGCCAATTATCGGATCCTTTATTTTTACTCTTCGCGATCGCATGCTCTTGTTCGCGATCGTGATGCATTAAACACCTGGGCAATTATAAAGATTCAAAACCGAGGGTTTTAGCCATTTTTACCAAAACTCAAGCTTAAGAGCTCGGATTTGAGAGAGATTTCGAGGGTTTTTCAGAGAAAACAATTGGGTAACGATTCTAAACTTCTTTTTACTTGTAACCCACTAATCTAAACATGGATTCCTCCTTTAATTTCGTATTTTTGAATGGAAAATGGGTAAAACTGCATAGACCGAATTACTGATTTTGAGTGGGTGTTTGACCTTCGATTTGAGAGATTTTTATATGGTTAGACTCGTGAGAGTACGAGGGTTCTGAAAATATTAATTTCATCCGATTCCGAGGCGTTGGCCTGAGGGGCATTTTGGTTATTTTGTCTAATTTTGCGTCTTATCTTTGAATTAAATAGTACAATCAGTTGCTTGAGATGTTATTTACGATATGTGATTGAATTGGATAGATTTCGGCTATTTGGAGTCGGATACTCATGGCAAAAGTGTGATTTCGAGTTGATTTTGGAGCCGGTTCGAGGTAAATGGTTTGTCTAACCTTGTGTGTGGGACCTTCCCCTTGGGATATGATATTTGGTAATTGAATGCCTTGTATGTGAGGTGACGAGCGCGTACTTGAGCTAATTATTGAAAATCCGATTTTACTTTAAATGTTTAGACTGAGTTTCGTTCTTACTTGCTTTATTCTACTTGCAATTATAGCCTATGTTAGTTTAGAAAAGCATGCTTAGTTGACCTAGATTGCCTATTTGCTTAAGTTGCTTGATTGTACTACGTGAAGCATGTTACGCTAGAACTACATGTTGCCTTGTAGTTTTGCATTCTATTTCTGAATATCTTCTTGTTGTGGCTGCGTATTTACATTGGGACTACAGATGTGGGATTCCGGTTGCTCCCCCTTGTTATTTACTTTGGAACTGCGGGTTAGATTCCTGATAGATCCCTCTCCATATTTACTTTAGAACTGCGAGTTCGATTCCCGATAGGTCCCCCTGCATATTTACTTTGGGACTGCGGGTTCGATTCCCGATAGATCCCCTTGTACATTGATGGTTGGACTACAGGACGGTATTCCGGGAGATCCACTGGACAGTTGAGAAAAGGACTACAGGACGGTTTCCTGGGAGATCTTCATTATTACCATTGGTATTAAGCTGTACATATTCCATGTTTACTCCATTCTTTGTGTATTTATTATTGCCTTGTTTAACCTGTTTTATTTCACCGCTGTACTCATTATTACTGCATGTTTTAATACTGTTAATTAATATTATATTGTTTAACCTTAGTAGGGCCCTGACCTTCCTCGTTACTACCCGACTGAGGTTAGGCTTGACACTTACTAAGTACCATTGTGGTGTACTCATGCCCATTCTGTGCATATTTTTCATATGCAGATCTAGGTACTTCATCTCAGGCGTATCACTCTCGAGGCGGAGAGATCTAACAGAGACTTCGAGGTACATCTGCCGCGTCCGCAGACTAGGAGTCTCTATCTTATTCTAACTTTAGAAGTTAGATTTTCCTTTAATACTTTTGCTTTAGACATTCTGGAGTTAGAGCCGTGTATTACTTTTCGTTAGCTTGTGTTCCCGTGAGTTTTTGGGTTTTGGGATGGTATTGTAGACTTCCGTGCTATTGGGTTGTATATGCCGAGCGGCATTTA
The DNA here is from genome assembly GCA_026770625.1 of Nicotiana glauca. Lineage (NCBI taxonomy): Eukaryota > Viridiplantae > Streptophyta > Magnoliopsida > Solanales > Solanaceae > Nicotiana > Nicotiana glauca. The sequence goes on along the minus strand of MU687594.1, from coordinate 93,503 downwards.
TATATAGTTTTTTTTTAGTTGTTTAGTTTAATTAATTATTCTGCAAGCTATGTTGTTTTCCGCATTGTTAAGCTTACCTAGTTATAGGGACTAGGTGCCATCACGACATGTTCACAGAGGGCGAACTGGGGTCGTGACAGAAATCCGAAACTTTGTGATAATGGATGGCTGATTTTTAATTACAACTGTTGAAATCTATTAGCAAAAAAAGGATTTTTACCTATCTATACTATTATAAACTTATTTACATTAGCATATAAAATTTACCATTTATGAACAAAATAATATATTAGACTTTAATCTTACCCAATTTAGGTATTAACCGATCAAATTGGTCGGAATTTGAGAGAATGAATCGACGGAAACCCGAGGTTCTAGTCGGTGGAGAGAGTTTGTCGAGACCATTGGGTAAATAAGAAAGAAAAAATGATTCATTAAGTGGTCTTTTGACCTAGTGGGTCTATTAGTATGTACAACAATAAAATAAATCGAATATAGGTCAGGTCCCAGTATAAGAGAAAAGGAAATGTAACGGCCCAGCTATACAAACATGCCCAACCAGAAATCTATCTTGGATTAGCATAAGTCCCAATTCTATCACCCTCCCCCCTCTCAAGCTGGAGGATGAGTGCACACCTAGCTTGCACAAAAGCTTGTGATGAGGAACACATGTTAAAGATTTGGTCAAGACATCAACAAGTTGATTAGTAGAAGATTCATGTGTAAGATGAATCACCCCAGAAGAAAGTACATCCCTCATATAATGACAATCAACTTTAATATGTTTAATCCTCTCATGGAATACATGATTTCTGGCAATATGGAGGGCATCCTGACTATCATAGTAAATGAGAACAGGGGTGGAAACAGACGAACCCATATCATCTAGCAACTTGATGAGCCAAACTGCTTCAGCAACAACTTTTCTTAATGCCCTTTACTCCGCCTCAGCAGAATATAAAGAAACAGTAGGTTCGTTCTTAGATTTCCAGGATATAAGAGTCATCAAGCACAACATAATAGCTAGTCACAGATATTCTAGAAATGGGGCATGCAACCTAATCAGAATCAACATAAGCCTTCAAGGAAAAATCAGAACTTGCATTTAATAGAATCCCTTGAGTAGGATCATTGAGAAAGTATTTTAGAACATGCAACCTAGCAATCATGTGAGGCGCCTTGGGAGAGACTAAAAATTGGCTAAGGTGTTGCACTAAATAGGAGATATCAGGTCCGTGTGCTGAAGAAAATTAAGCTTATCAATCAGTCTCCTATATAAAGTAGGATCAGGAAGAGGGTCACCTGATTCAAGAGGTAACTTGACATGAGGAACAAGAGGTGTAAGATCAGGTCTGACATCTAGACATTTGAATTCAGTGAGAAGGTGTCACGACCCATTTTAGGATCATGACCGGCGCTTATGAGCAAATGCTCCCAAGTAAAGCTTATCTGTATTTTACAGATAATTGGACAGAGTTACGTTAGTTAGTTAAGATTTGATCTCCCTGGAAGACTAAAAGAATTTAGCTTTCCTAAAAAGTAAACTTACGGATGCTTACCTATAAATTGTATCATATTAGAGCTTGCCATGAAGTACTTGGTACTACGATAATTGGGGGAACAATACCTAATCCCGAATATGCTCCAGAATCTTTTTGATTTGTCGTTCGAGAACTACGATCTAAGGCTGTACACCTAATGTTCCTAGTAATTATAGTTTAATCGGTCATAGCACCGCCCTATCAAAGCGAAAGTTGTGGGTTTGAGCCCCATCGGTCCAAGGACCTACCTGACCGCTACTCTCATTTAAGCACTTGATGTAACAAATTTCAATAAGAATGGGTAGGGTCAACGATCACTCACATCACGCGTAGCAAATACGATTAGCTAGATATCAACAATCACTCGATATAGTAATATGCGGAACACATGTAAGTATAGCTTGAAAGATAAGGAAGGTAAGTCAAAGCGAAAAGAAAGCCTTAATCGGAGAAGAGCAGTCAAAAAAAGAATCAAACCAAATGATTGTTCTAGAATGGCTATTCCTCACAATTGCTCCTTGTGATGCAGCGGAACCATAGGAATTAGGATCTCAAGATGTTTAATCTTTCCCGATTAGAAATCATATAGGAATTTCTTATCAAAATTATGACGACCCAGTCGTCTTTCTTAAGAATTAATGCCCTGATACCCTATTAACTGTTTTCCCCGTGTTTAATTCTGCTATTTTGATTTCCCGAGATGTTTACTTTTAAGTTTCTGATAGTTTTTGGAAACTTAGTCCCTAAATGAGAGCTTAAGTGTTAGAAAGTTGACCGTAGTCGGAATAGTATGAAGACGAACTCGAAATGGAAATCCGATGGTTTCGTTAGCTGCGTTGGTTGATTTTGGGCTTAGGGGCATGTTCGGATTGTGTTTTGAAGGTCCGTAGCTAATTTAAGCTTGAAATGCCGAAAGCTAAAATTTTGAAGTTTCCAATTCGATGATCTGATGGTCAAAATGAAATGCCGGAAGTGGGAGTAGCTCCGTAGTGTTGAACGTGATGCATGTACAAAATTTCAGGTCATTCGGACGAGGTTTGTTAGACTTTTTGATCGCAAGCGTATTTTTGAAGATTTTGGAATTCTTAGGCTTGAATCCGATGCGAATTTGGTGTTTTGATGTTGTTTTGAGTGTTTCAAAGGTTGGAACAAGTTTGAATGAAGTTACATAATATGTTGGTAGGTTTGGTTGAGGTCCCGAGGGCCTCGGGATAATTTCAGATGGTTGACGAGAGGTTTTGGAATGGTTTGAAGCAGCTGAAGCTACTGGTTTTCTGTCATAACCGCACCTGTGGTTTGGGTCCCGCAGGTGCGGAGCCACAGATGCGGATTTGGGGAAGATCAGCAAGTTTCGCAGATGTGGGTAATTCATCGCAGAAGCGGTACCGCACCTGCGGATGAGTAACCGTAGATGTGGAAATTGGATTTTTAGTGAAAGTCGCATATGCGACGAAGTCCTTGCAGAAGCAGAACTGCAAAAGCGGTCCCAGGACTGCAGATGCAGAAACAACTGGGCAGAAATATAAAATTTTGAGGGTTTGGTTTCAAAACTTGGAAAAATTGATTTGGGAGCTCGGGATAGGCGATTTTGAGAGGGATTTTTGCCTGGGTGTTTTGAGTAAGTGATTCTTACTCGTTTTTTATTGTTTTCCACGAATCTATGCTTAAATTCATCCTTTAAATTTTAATTTGGGGTGGAAAAATCAAAGAAAAGTTGGAAAAGGTTCTTAGACCTAACAATTGAATTTGGATTACGATTTGGATGTCAGATTGGGAAAATTTTGATATAAATGAACTCGTGAGAGTGTGAGGATTCTAGAAATATAAATTTTACCTGATTCCGTGGCGTTAGCCTGAGGGGCGTTTTGGTTATTTTACCTAATTTTGTGTATTAGCGTAGAATTTTGTTATAGAATTAGTTAGTTGAAGTGTTATTTACAATATGCAATTGAATTGAATAGATTTGGGCCATTTGGAGTCGAGTACTCGTGGCAAGGACGTGGTTTCAGGTTGATTTTGAGATGGTTCGAGGTAAGTGGCTTGCCTAACCTTGTGCAAGGGACTTTTCCCTTAGGATTTGGTATATTTGATAATTGAAATGCCTTGTACGTGAGGTGACAAGTGCGTACTTGTGCTTATTGTTGGAAATCCAGTTTTCATTAAGTAACTACTAGTATGTTTTCTTTCCTGTTTTATTACTTGCACTATTAAGACTGTTGTTAGCTTAGGAAAGCATGTCAAAGTGATTAAATTGCCTTATTTGTTCAACTGCTTTACCTGAATTCTGTGCAACATACTAGGCTAGACCATTTGTTTGCCTTAATATGAAGTTTGCCATTTTTGAGTATTTCTCCTATTGATATTGTGTATTTACATTGGAACTACGGATGTGGGATTCCTGTAGCTACCCCTTGTCTGTTTACATTTGGAATTATGGATGTGGGATTTCGGTAGATCCCCCTGCACAGTTATATGGAACTACGGGAATGCACCCGGTAGATTCCCCTATTACTGGGTATTTATGTTTGGGACTACGGAACGGGATTTCGTTAGATCCCTGCGTACTATGATCTGGACTATGGGATGATATCCCGAAAGACTTATTGGATATGTATATTTAGGACTACAGGAAGTTATCCTGGAAGATCTCCGATTGTTATCATTGGTGTTGAGCTGTATTTCCTTCTGTGTTTACCTTGCCTTTGTATAGTTATTGTTGTTCTTTATATCCTGTGTTAGTTTTACTATTGTACCTATTTATACTACTATGTTCTACACTCTCAAACTTTATCTTTTATTTAACCTTAGTAGGGCCCTGACCTTGCTCATCACTACTCAACCGAGGTTAGGCTTGGCACTTACTATGTACCGCTGTGGTGTACTAATGCCCTCTCTGCACATGTTTTTATGTGCAGATCCAGGTACTTTGACTCAGTCCTATCACCCCTGAGGTGAGGCGACTGCTCTAGCGGCTTCGAGGTATATCTGCCACGTCCACAGACCGAGGAGTCCCTTTCTGTTCTTGTTTTTTAGTATTAGCCCTTCTGTATTTTCTGTTCTTGTTAGCCATTTTGGAGTTACATCTATGTAGTATTTCTTAGCTTGTGATGGGTTTCCAGGTCTAGGATTATGTATTGGTTTGAGAGTTAAATACTGTGTATGTCGAGCGGCACTTTTAAACGATGTTTATTACTTTATTTCTACTTTAAATCGTTTTGTTTCCACAAATTTAGTTTTTCTTCCGCAATGTAGGCTTACCTAGTCATAGAGACTATGTGCCATCACGTTGGTTTACGGAGGGCTAATGGGTCGTGACAAGTTGGTATCAGAGCTTTAGGTTCATAAGAGTCATGAATCACAAGCAGGTTTATTAAAGTCTCGCTGATCGGTATGGAGACGGTTGTACTTATCTACGAGAGGCTATGTAACTATTAGGAAAAATTTCATTTCATTTGATTTCCTTGTCACGCGAGATTTTGATATCACAATTCTAAACTTCTATCTTCTATTCTCTCACAGATGGTGAGGACACATTCTACCCAAGATGATCAGGCACCCGTGCCCCTACTGCAGCCATCAGAGGTTGGGACCGGGGTAGAGGCCGAGGACACGCATGCGGTGCAGCTAGAGCACTTGCACGAGCTACCACTAAGGAGCCACCAACAGTGCCAATCGGAGCCCAGGCACCTGGCACGCCTACTGCTACTACCACGCTAGCACTTCAGGAGACTCTGGCACAGTTCATGAGCATGTATACCACTTTGGCTCAGGCAGGGTTGCTTCCCCTTGCTGCAGCTACATCCCAGGCGGGGGGAGGAGCACAGACTCCCACTGCCCGCACTCCTGAGCAACGAGTGCATTTTGATCAGTCCCCAGAGATTATTCCTGTATAGCCTGTAGCCCCAGGCCATCCTGAGGACAGAGCAACGACTTTAGAGGATGAGCAGCGGAGACTTGAGAGGTTCAAGAAGTATGATCCTCCTGTATTCAGTGGATTAGCATCAGAGGATGCCTTGGGATTTCTGGAGGAGTGCTACCGTATTCTACGTACTATGGGTATATCAGGATCGAGCGGGGTTTCATTCACTACTTTCCAGCTTTGAGGAGCTGCCTATGAGTGGTGGCGCACCTATGAGTTAGACAGCCCAAACGAGGCTGCTTCGCTGACTTGGACCCAGTTTTTAGATCTATTTCTAAGAGAGTTTGTTCCTCACAGCCTCAGAGATACATGGGGCGCAGAGTTTGAGCATTTGCGCCAGGGTGCTATAATCGTCTCAGAGTATGCTTTCCATTATACTAGATTGGCTAGACATGCACTGGCCTTGGTTTCTACTGTTCGCGAGAGGGTTCACCGGTTTATTGAGGGGCTTATTCCCAGCATCAGGTCTAGCATGGCTCATGAGTTGGATATGGATATTCCTTATCAACAGGTGATGAGCATTGCTAGGAGGATTTAGGGTATACATGATAGGGAGAGAGAGTAGAGGGAGGCCAAGAGGTCTCGAGAGTCGGGCCATTATTCTGGTGCCCGTGCCCCAGCTGCAGGTTATCATGGTAAGGGTTATATAAGTCACCATGTTCATTCAACTCTTCCAGCAGCTAGTTGTATTCCAACTCCTCCTAGGCCTTAGGAGCCTTATTATGCACCTCCGCTTTCTAGCGCGCCTCCTACGCGGGGTGCTTTCAGAGGTCAGTCCGGTAGACCTGGCCCGAGCCAGTCACAGCCACAATGTCCTCCTAGAGCTTTTTTTGAGTGTGGTTACACACGCCACATAGTGAGAGATTGCCCCAAACTTGAGATGGGTGTACCTCCACAGACGTCTCAGCCACAGCGTGCCCCGTAAAGTTCTCAGGCTATGGTTACAGATCTAGTTGCTACCCCACCTGCTCATCCAGCTAGAGGTAGAGGTCGGGAAGTAGAGGTCGCTCTAGAGAGGGAGGCCAGGCCCGATACTATGCCCTTCTTGCCCATACCGAGGTTGTTGCTTCTGATTCTGTCATCATAGGTATTATATTGGTTTGTCATAGAGATGCATCAATTCTATTTGATCTAGGCTCCACTTATTCTTATTTGTCTTCATATTTTGCTTCGTATTTGGGTGTATCTCGGGATTCTCTGAGTTCCCCTATTTATGTTTCTACTCATGTGGGAGATTCTCTTATTGTGGACCGCATTTATCGGTCGTGTTTGGTTGCTCTTAGCGGTTTTGAGAACAGAGCTGATTTATTGTTGCTCAACATGGTAGACTTTGATATTATCTTGGGCATGGACTGGTTGTCGCTCCATTATGCTATTCTTGATTGTCACGCCAAGACCGTGATGCTGGCTATGCTAGGTGTGCCATGTGTTGAGTGAAGGGGTGCTTTAGATCACACTCCAAGTAGAGTTATTTCTTTTCTTAAAGCTCAGTATATAGATGAGAAGGGGTGTGACACGTATCTAGCCTCTGTGAGAGATGTCAGTATTGATACCCCTTTAGTTGATTCAGTTCCAGTAATACGAGACTTTTTCGATGTGTTTCCAGCTGATCTTCCAAGCATGCTGCCTGATAAAGATATTGATTTTGGCATTGATTTGTTACCGGGCACTCAGCCCATTTCTATTCCTCCGTATCATATGGATCCTTCTAAGTTGAAGGAGTTGAAGGATCAGTTACAAGAATTGCTTGATAAGGGCTTTATTCGACCTAGTGTATCACCTTGGGGGTGCTCCTTTCTTGTTTGTGAAGAAAAATGATGGTTTTATGCGTATGTGTATTGATTATCGGCAGTTGAACAAGGTTACAATGAAGAACCGTTATCCTTTGCCTTGTATTGATGATCTGTTTGACCAGCTTCAGGGCGCACATTTGTTTTCTAAGATTAGCGAGTTACCATCAGTTAAAGATTCGGGAGCCTAATATCCCGAAGACTACTTTCAGGACTCGGTATGGCCATTACGAGTTCCTTGTTATATCATTTGGGCTGACAAATGCCCTAGCCGCCTTTATGCATTTGATGCACAGTGTATTCCGGCCATATCTTGACTTTTTTTTCATTGTCTTTATTGATGACATTTTGGTGTATTCCTGGAGTTGGGAAGATCATGAGCAACACATGGGGACAGTGCTTCAGACTCTGAGGGAAAAGAAATTATATGCAAAGTTCTCAAAATGCAAGTTTTGGTTGGATTCTGTGGCATTCTTAGGACACGTGGTATTGAGTGAGAGTATTCAGGTGGATCCGAATAAGGTAGAGGCATTGCAAAGTTGGCTCAGACCATCCTCGGCTACATAGATCCATAGTTTTCTTGGTTTGGCATGTTACTACCATCGTTTTGTGGAGGGGTTTTCATCGATTGCAGCCCCTTTGACCAGACTGACCCAGAAGGGTGCTCCATTCTAGTGGATAGAAGAGTGTAAGGCAAGCTTTCACAAGCTCAAGACAGCTTTGATTACAACACCATTTTTTATATTACCTATATGTTCGGGGTCTTATACGGTCTATTATAATGCCTCGATGATTGTCCATGGAGTGATGTTGATGCAGGACGGTAGGGTGATTGCCTATGCATCCAGACAGTTGAAGGTACATGAGAAGAATTATCCGATTCACGACCTTGAGTTAGCTGCCATTGTTCATACCCTGAAGATTTGGCGCCATTATTTATACGGTGTGCCTTTGTGAGATTTATACTGACCATCGGAGCTTGCAGCATTTGTTCAATCAAAATGATCTAAATTTGCGCCAGAGGTGGTGGTTAGAGTTGTTGAAGGACTATGATATCACTATTCTGTATCACCCGGGCAAGGCCAATGTGGTGTCCGATGCTCTGAGTCGCCGGGAAGAGAGTTTAGGGAGTTTGGCTTATCTACCAGCATCAGAGAGGCCTATGGCAATGGATGTTTAGGCCTTAGCCAACCAATTTGTGAGATTGGATCTTTCAAAGCCTAGTCGGGTTCTAGCTTGTGTGGTTTCTCGGTCTTCCTTATTTGATCATATCTGGGAGCGTCAGTATGATGATCCTCATTTTCTTGTCCTTAATGACAAGGTTCAGCATGGTGATGCCAGAGATGTGACCATTGGTGAGGATGGAGTATTGAGGATGTAGGGTCGGGTTTGTGTACCCTATGTTGATGGGCTTCGGGAGTTGATTCTAGAAGAGTCCCACAGTTTGCGGTATTCCGTTCATCCGGGTGCCTCGAAGATGTACTAGGATTTGAGGTAGCACTATTGGTGGAGGCGGATAAAGAAGGATATAGTTGGGTTTGTAGCTCGATGCCTCAACTGTCAGCAGGTGAAGTATGAGCACTAGAGACCTGGTGGGTTGCTTCAGCAGATAGAGATTCCGGAGTGGAAGTGGGAACGGATCACCATGGACTTTCTAGTTTGGCTCCCACGGACTTTGAGAAAGTTTAATATTGTTTGGATGATTGTGGTTCGGCTGACCAAGTCCGCTCACTTTATTCCTGTGTGTACTACTTATTCTTCGGAGTGGTTGGCGGAGATCTATATCCGGGAGATTGTTCGTCTGTATGGTATTCCAGTCTCCTTCATTTCAGATAGAGGTACTTAGTTCACATCATGGTTCTGGAGGACAGCATGAGTTGGGTACTGGGTTATAGTTGAGTACATCATTTTACCCTCAGATGGACGAATAGTCCGAGCGCACTATTCAGATTCTTGAGGATATGCTCCATACGTGTGTGATCGAGTTTAGAGGGTCTTGGGATCAGTTTTTGCCATTGGCGGAGTTTGCATACAATAACAGTTATCAGTCCAACATTCGGATGGCACCGTATGAGGCTTTATATGGTAGGCAGTGTAGATCTCCAGTGGGTTGGTTCGAGCTGAGTGAGGCTATGTTATTGGGAACAAGCTTAGTTCAGGATGCTTTGGAGAAAGTTAAGGTGATTCAGGATAGACTCTGTATAACCCAGTCCAGACAGAAGAGCAATGCGGACCAGAGGGTTCGTGGTGTTTCCTATATGGTTGGAGAGCGGGTTCTACTTCGGGTTTCGCCTATGAAGGGCGTTATGAGATTCGGGAAGAAAGGGAAGTTGAGTTTGAGGTTTTACTAGCCCTTTTGAGATATTGAGGCGTGTTGGGGAGGTTTCTTATCAGCTTGCCTTACCTCCTAGCTTGGCAGAAGTTCATCCGGTATTTCATGTTTCGATGCTCCGGAGGTATCACGGTGATCCGTCGCACGTGTTGGATTTCAGTTCAGTCCTGTTGGACAAGGATCTATCCTATATTGAGGAGCTAGTGGCAATATTGGATAGGCAGGTTAGAAAGTTGAGGTCAAAGAACATTGCGTCAGTGAAGGTTCAGTAGCGGGGTCAGCCGGTCGAGGAGGCGAGCTGCGAGACCGAGCAAGATATGCGCAGCCGTTACCCTCATCTTTTCATTACTTTAGGTATGTCTTCATGCTCGTTCGAGGATGAACGAATGTTTAAATGTAGGAGAATATGATGACCCGGTCAGTCATCTTAAGAATTAACGCCCTGATTCCCTATTAACTGTTTTTCTCATGTTTAGTTCTACTATTTTAATTTGCCGGGATGTTCGGTTTTAAGTTTCGGAGAGTTTTTGGATACTTAGTCCCTAAATGAGAGCTTAAGTGTTAGAAAGTTGACCGTAGTCGAAAAAGTGTGAAGACAACCTCGGAATGGAAATCCGATGGTTCCATTAGCTCCGTTGGGTGATTTCGCGCTTAGGGGCATGTTCAGATTGTGTTTTGGAGGTCCGTATCTAATTTAGGCTTGAAATGCCAAAAGTTAAATTTTTGAAGTTTCTGGTTCGATAGTGAGATTTTGATCCGAGGGTCGACATGGAATTCTGGAAGTGGGAGTAGCTCCGTAGTATTGAATGTCACGTGCGTGCAAAATTTTAGGTCATTCAGACGAGGTTTGATAGACTTTTTGATCGAAAGCGCATTTTTGAAGATTTTGGAATTCTTGGGCTTGAATCCGATGCGAATTTGGTGTTTTGAAGTTGTTTTGAAGGTTGGAACAATTTTGAATGAAGTTACGGAATATGTTGGTAGGTTTGGTTGAGGTCCCGGGGCCTCAGGATGATTTCGGATGGTTGACGGGAGGTTTTGGAATGGTTTGAAGTAGGTGAAGTTGCTGGTTTTCTGTCATAACCGCACCTGCGGTTTGGGTCCCGCAGGTGCGGAGCCACAGAAGATGTAGAGCAGGCTCAGATGCGGATTTGGGAAGGATCAGCAGGTTTCGCAGATGCGGGTAATTCACCGCAGAAGCGGTACCGCACCTGCGGTTAAGTAACCGCAGATACGAAAATTGGACTTTGTGTGGGGACTTTTCCCTTAGGATTTGGTATATTTGATAATTTAAGTGGCTTATATGTAAGGTGACGAGTGTGCACTTGTGCTAATGATTGGAAATCCGTTTTTCATTAAGTAACTACTAGTATGTTTTCTTTCCTATTTTATTACTTGCACTATTAAGCCTATTGTTAGCTTAGGAAAGCATGTCTAAGTGATTCAATTGCCTTATTTGTTCTACTGCTTTACTTGAATTTTGTGCAGCATGCTAGGCTAGACTATTTGTTTGCCTTAATATGAAGTTTGATATTTTGAGTATTTCTCCTGTTGCTGTTGTGTATTTACATTGGGACTACGGATGTGGGATTTCGGTAGCTCCCCCTTGTCTATTTACATTTGGGGTCTACGGATATGTGATTCTTGTAGATCCCCCTGCACAGTTATATAGAACTACGGAAATGCACCCGGTAGATTTTCCCAGTACTAGGTATTTATGTTTGGGACTACAGAACGCGATTTCGGTAGATCCCTGCGTACTATGAGCTGGACTACGGAACGGCATCCCGAAAGACCTATAGGATATGTATATTTGGGACTACAGGACGGTATCCTAGAAGTTCCCCGATTGTTATCATTGGCGTTGAGCTGTATTTCCTTCTGTGTTTACCTTGCCTATATTTGTTGCTGTTCTTTATATCCTGTGTTATTTTTACTGCTGTACTTATTTATACTGCTCTGTTCTACACTGTCGAACTTTATCTTTTATTTAACCTCAGTAGAGACCTGACCTTCCTCGTCACTACTCAACTGAGGTTAGGCTTGACACTTACTGAGTATTGTTGTGGTGTATTCATGCCCTTTCTGCGCATGTTTTTCATGTGCAGATCTAGATACTTCAGTCAGTCCTATCACCCCTGAGGCGATGTGACTTCTTTAGCGACTTCGAGGTATATCTTCCGCGTCTGCAGACCGAGGAGTCCCTTTCTATTCTTGCTTTTTAGTATTAGCCCTTCTGTATTTTCTGTTCTTGTTAGACATTCTCGAATTAGAGCTATGTAGTATTTCTTAGCTTGTGATTTGTGGGTTTCCGGGTCTTGGATTATATATTGATTTGAGAGTTAAATACTGTGTATACCGAGTGGCACTTTTAAACGCTGTTTATTACTTTATTTCTGCTTTAAATCGTTTTACTTCTGCAAATTTGGTTTTTCTTCCGCAATTTAGGCTTTTCTAGTCGTAGAGACTAGGTGCCATCACGTTGGTTTACGGAGGGTGAACCGGAGTTGGGACAAAAATGAGTGAATTTATTGGATTGGTTTATTAATAGTCTTCGTTCTTTTTTTACTCTGCGCCACTGATTCCACTATTACTAGTGAGGAATAATGGAACAATTCCTTTATATTTATAGATATAGGAGACATAATTCATATGGATATAGTAAGTCTTGATTCGGATTGTTAGTTTTATAATGAAAAGCACAGGGTTTAGTTACCTCTCCAACTATCTCTCCATTAGGCAGGATTTTAGTGGCCCAAACACTTATTTTATTGGAAAGAATCCACCAGAATAATTTAAATGAAGTTCCCTGGAGAATGAACTCCAGGAAGGTAGATTAGAAATTAGTATGAGAAAATATGCTAAAGTAGTCAAAATGAATGGACACGTTCAATTCAATAAAAAAAGATTTTTTTTTTCGATTTATTTTGTCCAACTAGATTCTAAAATTAGTAATTTCTATTAGGCTCCATATTTTTACTTCAATTGCGTAAATATGAGAATCTTTTTCGTTGAATTGAAAGAATTTTCTATTGAATGGAAGATGATTTTACATCAACAAGTAAAGAAAAAAAGAAATTATTTAGTACTTACTTTTGATACTATTTCGAATTACGTTGATGTGTCAGAAGAAGGATAGCTATACTGATTCTGTATACTCTAAAGACGCCCTTGGTACAATATTGATGATTTCATATTCATAAGATAAGAGATTGTGGATTTGTTCTTAGTTAGGCCAACCGGATTGGGCGATCAGGTCGCTTGAGGACAGCAACACATCAATAGGTGGTTTCCCCTGTTTTAGGACTTTTCAAAAACTTTCCTGTCTCAAATTCAACAATCAAACATCCTAATATCAATCAAAAAAATAATAGCTTACAGTTAACCAAAATAAATCTCTACCATTAGTAGTCCACCCACTAACAACAAGAAATACTAATTCATCTCCAAATTTGATAAGAAAGTATAATACTCGACATAAGTCTTTAATAACGAAAGAATACTCATGACACTAAAAGAATGACTATGGAGCGACTCTAAGATTTAAAAAAGAAGAAGACCATAACAATTAATTAAATTCCTTGTCCACATGAACAAACACGGGGCTCACCAAGAACTATCAACATGTGCGCTCTAATTAACAAAATCCCCGCATGCGTCAACTGCTGTCTCTGTAAAAAAATAGCGGGGAGTGAGTCGCTAGCTTAGTACGTAATAACACTTAACCATAACTATTTTTAATTGGGGACAAGTTAGAAAACATGCTAGTATTTTAGTTAGAAAATATCATAAGAATTCCCTTTCAAAAACGATAAATATAATAAATCTATTCATGTGTTCCCTGTAACAGAAATTAATTTAATAAATTGGTAATAAATTTGGTGAACATTGTGTCATAGCAAATCTTTACGCTTGAGAGGTTTCCAAGAAAGGATCATGTAATCTTTATCACTGTGTGGACCTCTTCATAAAAGGAGTCAAATATAACTGTAGGTCCCAACTCGAGGACAAACTATAACTGTATGCTAGTTCTACCTTCCGACTAGCGAGGGCTATGACTGTAGTTAGTAATTGATAAATACAAGGTGCCCCAGGTCTAACGAACCCGCTGTTAGCTACGAGGTCCTTGAAAGTCTCATCCCATTAATACTCTTTCTTGTAAACAATCAATACTCGTATGAAAGCATTTTCATAATAATAAAGGGCATATCATTTCTTATCAAATAATGTAGTTTTATGTCGGTATAAAATATCTAGTAACAATGAGAATATTTAAAATAACAATAATCATCTCAAACAACCATTTCAGTGTCATAGCGAGTAAACGACTTATCTCACATGCAATTTCAAAGCACCGGTAGCACATTTGTTTTCAGAATAATATATAAACTATGAAGGTTATGAAAACACAAATTGCGAAAGGGTTACTACTCCCTGTACTTGTGTTAAAGTATTGAGATGGTCACTTGCAAGCACTTGGTCCACTTTTTTATCCACCTATATCATTACAAAATCAATCTATATGTCAACTTCGCGAACTACCAACATAACTGGTCTAAACCTGTCGCATTTGATAAATTTTCCTGTCTCATTCCTCTAGAATATTAAGGTTGATTCTCTGTTAATCACTTCAGCAGTACTAAAATGGATAGAAAACTAGTTCTTCTTTCCATGTTTGTCATGAAATTTAGATTTCTAATGCAATTTGGAATGGTCAAGAGAAGAATTTGGGTTTCTTAAAAAATTAGCAATTTACTCTATTTTACTTAGTACTTTGCAAGCACTCATAATACCTCAAAAGTAATTACCAGAATATTATCCAATTACTTAGAATAAAAAAATTTAATCTTGTTCATGGGTATTTCTTGTATCTAATTCAACTGAAACTCACTCAGTTATCAACATCACTATTTAACTCAAATCATAATAAATTAAAAATACCTATATCACTTGAGTAAAAAGATATATCGTGAATTTAGAATTAAGGATGGTTGGGAACGATTATATTGACTAAAATACCTTGAAATCTAGAAAATTTGTGGCTGGAAATAACTTTTCTTGCAGCACCAAAGCTTCCGCCTAACTCTTCCTTCTCTATTCCGCTTCACAATTTGCAGAATCAAGACTTCCCTTAAACCCTCTTCTAATCTTTACTTCTGGTGCGAATTGAATCCCTATATCTTCTCAAATTTGATATTTTAATTCTTGGTTAATTTGGTTTCCTTCTTTCTGACTTGGTTGCGGCAGAAACTTGAAACCTTTTTGTTATTTTTTTAATTTACTATATCAAGTCTTTCTCATGATTTTTGGCCCATTATCTTTTAACATTTTTTTCTTTTCTTTTTTGATCTTTTATTATATTTTTCTTATATTATTATTTATTATTATTTGGATAAAGACTTATATATCCTTATTAAAAAAATGTAGAGTATTACAGAAGGTCCTTGGTATACTTATGTTGATTGATGAGGCACCCTTAATCAATCTTTGCAAATTAAAGTCCCGGAAAGTAATGGACAGGATGATCAAGAAAAGACTTCAGATTAATCTTCTCAGCATCATCATTACCAACCAAAAGAAGATCATCTACATAGACAGCTAAAAGGACAATGGAGGAATTAGTGATCTTGGTGAAAAGAGAAGAATTATTTTTACTGGGAGAGTAATCTCTATACACAAGTGACTAAGAAAACTTGGCAAACCATTGCCTAGAAGGTTGTTTCTTCCCATATAGTAACTTCTTCAATTTGCAGGCTAGTAGAGGATCAGTGAGATTGGATTAAACAGTCAAACCCAAAGGAATCTTCATGTAAACTTCCCCATGGAGATCACCATAAAGAAATGCATTGTTGACATCCATTTGGCAGACAATCCAATTGTGTTTGACAACAAGAGTAAGGAGACATTTGATGGTGGTGATCTTGACAACAGGGCTGAAGGTTTCTAAATAGTCAATGCCTTCTTTTTATGTATCACCTATGATTACCAATCTTGCCTTTTATCTCTCAATGGAGTCATCAGATCTTTGCTTGATCTTGTACACCCCCTTACAAGGAATGAGACCTTCTTCCTAGGTGGAAGAGGCACTATATCCCAGGTGGAATTGGCATCAAGGGCTTGGAATTCCTTTTGCATTGCCTCCTACCATGCAGGGCGAGGAACAACTTGCTGATAGTAGTGAGGTTCAGATGGTAAAGGGACGTAAGACAAAATAGAAGAACAAACATAATCCTTCAAGTAGGTTGGAGCATTGGAGACTCTAGTTCACTTCATAAGATGCAAATGTTGCATTGGAGGAATGGGTGAAGGAGAAGATGAAAGAGGATGAGTAGTTGAAGGAGGGAAAGCAGTAAAAGGAGCAGGTGAAGTAATAATAGGTAAATTGGGATAAAGAGCACATAATTAAGGATCTACAAATTGGTCAGAGAAGATTGGGAACCCAGAAGATTGTGTGTTCATTAAAAATCACATCTTTTGAGAAGAAAACAGAATGGATATCTAATTTTAATAATTTGTAGCCTTTCTTCCCTAAAGGGTACCCTAGGAAAATAGATGGGGAAACTTTGGTCTGAAATTTGTCTCGCTTAACCTTTGGTATGATTGCATAGCACAAACATCCAAAAGTTCTTAATTGATCATAGGTGGGGGAATGCCCATGGAGTTTGTGATAAGGGGATAAATTGTGTAAGATGGTGGAAGAAAATTTCTTAATATGGTAGGTAGCTGCGAGAACACAGTCACCCAATACTTGATTAGAAGTTTGGATTAAAACAGTAAAGCCCTAGAGGCTTCCAAAAGGTATCTGTCATTTCTTTCAACTACAAAATTTTGTTGAGGAGTGTAGGGAATAATAGTTGGATGAAGGATGCCAAATTCAGCAAAGAAAGAGGAAACTTAAGAACTAGAACCAACTATCAAGTCAAAAGCATTATCTGATCTTATAGTTTGTACATGGAGATTGAAGTGAGTCCTAACCATCGATACAAAAGCTTTAAGAAGATCAAAAGCATTATTTTTACAAGAAAGCACGTCTTTCCAAGTTACCCTTGAAAAATCATCCATTATATTTAGAAAATATTTAAACTATTGTAAGTATTAATGTGATAGGTACCCTACAAATCAATGTGAATTAGTTGAAAAGGTTGGGTAGTTTTGATAGAACTATCTGAAAAAGGTAGTCTCTGTTGTCTAGATAAAAGGCAGAATTTACAGATAAAAGATTGCTTGAAAGACAAATTATCAGATAAGAATTTAATAGATTTCATTCTATTTTAAGGCACATGTCCTAACCTTTGATGCTAGAAAAGATCAGTTTTATTAATAGAGCAATCATGATTACAAGTAGATGTGCAAGCACTGTAATAAGATAAAAGATAATGTTTTATTGAAAATATTATTTACAAGTGGACTAGATTGAGGTAAATCAATTGATCTTTTATTGGAAAAGACATTTATATATGGAAAAGAGTTTGGTAAAGTAATTGCGGGTTCAATGACATAGAGTCCATTTGATGCTCTACCAATTTCTAATGGCCGCCTTAGAGAAGGGCCTTGTAAATGGAAGAAAACTTTAGTGAAGAAGGATATGCAAGTGAGTTGATCAACTAACTGAGGCACAAAGATTAAATTAAACTGGAAAGAGGTACTAAAAGAACTTTTGATAAAACTAAGTCATTATAGAGAAGTAAAGAACTAGTGCAATGAACCTTGACTTTATATCCATTAGGAAGTGTAACAAGATAAGGAAAAGGTAAAGGCTTAATGTTGTGTAAAAGATGTTTATTAGGAGTCATGTGGTTGGTTGCACCTGAATCTAAAATTCAAGTGGTTATTTTTAATTCTGAAGCACAACATAGGTCAAGAGAATAAACATCAAGGCTATAAACCACACTTGCACAAGCAGCCATAGCAGCAGTGTTATTTGATGAGTATTCAGAAGATGAGGAGATATGAGACTGGTACAACATGATCATGAGGTGTTGATTTTGCTCTTTGTTGAACCCATAGTTGGGGTTGACATTTTTAGAAAAGTTCTGACCTTCTGGAGCAAGAATGTCAACCTAAGTGCAAGCACCAGATTTCCTTACTTTGGTGAACTTGAAGTCACATTGAAATCCATGTAGCTTATATAATTTGTCAACAGAGTGGCAAGGCATTTTACAGTATCTGCACACAAGATTTCCTTTCTTGGCATCAAAACTGACTTTCTGAAGGTAAGGTTTGGGACCATTGTTGAACTGAGCAGAGGTATTGTTGAACTGAGCAGAAGTAGGAGAGGACTTCGCATAGAAAGAAGCTGATTTGATACAAAAGGACTACTAGAAGACTGAATTTCCATTTGACTCTCATCATGAAGAAGGATGGAATATCATTGCACTGTTGTTCAGCTCCACAAGTGCAGGCTGGACAACAACAAGTTATTTTCGGCTCATCCCATAGTTTCGTAAGTTTGGTATTATAACGAGCAATATCAAATGAACTTTGAGATACCCCTGTAACTTCCCTCTAGTCTAATAGTACTTACTAGCACTAGATTTCCCATATCTTTTCTTTATGTCATTCCATAGGTCCCTAGCAGTGTCATAATATAAAACACTATCAGCAATGTCTTTGGACAAAGCATTGCTGATTTAAGCAAAGACCATATCATTACACCTAACCCAGTAGTCATAGAGAGTGGAACTAGGTGGAGGCTGGGAAATCCTACCATTAATCATACCAACCTTATTTTTAGTAGACAATACAATCAACACATTTTTTCTCCATAATGTGTATCCAGTTCATGAGAAAGGAACGGAAACCAAGAAGACACCTGGTTTGTATGATATATGAACATAGCGAGGTTGTGAGGAGTCTGTAATTGTGGAAGAGGATTCAAGGACAGTAGGAGAAAACATCAATTTCGTGCACATAACTTTGACCAACACACGGAATAATACAAACAGAAATCGATTTCACACAACACTGATTAGTGCACCCTATTTTGCACTAGAAAAAACAATATCCAACTTGTGATTTCTCTATTGTTGATAAAAGAGAGTCGCCACATAATATTTAAAGTTATACTAGTATACATATTTAATTACTATGTTATAATTTTAATTGATCTGCTAAACGCTAAGATT
Organism: Nicotiana glauca; assembly: GCA_026770625.1. Lineage (NCBI taxonomy): Eukaryota > Viridiplantae > Streptophyta > Magnoliopsida > Solanales > Solanaceae > Nicotiana > Nicotiana glauca. Next base: position 74,796 of record MU687594.1, on the reverse strand, counting down.
ATTGGTAAGGGTTCTTGTTCTTCTAAGGGGAAGGTGTTAGGCACCCCTTAAAATCTACCAGAGGTAGCTCCATAGGACTTAGACTAGTTTTACGGGATCAATTATTTGTACTATGCTTAATTACTATCAAAGAGTACGACTTACTGTATGTCTAAGGGAGAGTATAAAAAGAGATTTGAGATTTTAAGTGGAGTATGGATTTATAAAGGAGTTTAAAGATATGTTGAAAGAGTTTTAAAACATGTAGGTAGATGGTCTACATTTTTTATAAAAACTTGTAAAAAGAGGTTAAGTTATAAAAATAATTGATTTAGGGGATAAATGTTCATGTAATTCTAAAGGATGTTTGTAAGAATGCGAGCCTAGAATATACCTTGCTTTGAAGATTTAAGGAAGATCATTTTGTTGAAAATCCTTTAAGCCGACAGTTCTCCATTTTTTGCAAAAAAAATTGATTTGTCTCTTGATAGTAACTTGCAATTCAGGTCTGATTATTTTTAAAAAAATGAGACTATTGTTTTCACTAAGTCCTATGCTTTAGAAATCTTTTAAGAAAAGGAAAGTGAGCAAGAACATAGTAGTTATGAGTAAATTATAACTAGCGAAGTGAGGATTGATTACTAACTAATTCCCCTTTTATTCGTATGTCATTTAAGCCTTGCCTATGTTGTTCACGACTTAAAGTATAAGGTAAAATATGTAATCCAATACATATGAGAGTTATATACATGTAAGGCAAAATATTAAGAAGGCGTAACAAATACGACAACGCAATAAATTAACTAGCGAACAATAAACAAATAATAAGGAGGTTGAGGGAAAGAGGACTGGACTCTGAAATTAGGCCTCAAGAAGACAGGCCCGACAATGGGGAGATACAACTACAATTGATTTTGACCTTCCAGAAAATGTGACAAGGCTTGGGATTGCGACTGAGTTCCTTAGGAACTCAGGAAGCCCAAATAACAGACATATCTAAAAGAAGAGGAGAAATCATTAGACACATGCTCCATATATTTAACATATTTAACCACATATGAAATATATATATAAACAGACAACTAGAACCAAATATATATTAAACCATCAATAGTCTAACGCGATGAGAAATTATACTAATGTGGTACTTATACATGTCAAATAACTTACATGGAAAACCTTTCGTTGTCACTAAACAGTAAACCCCTAAGGAACCAAAAGTGTCAATGAATTAAGGGCTAAGGAAGGAGTTCTACTCAAGGTTAATTCCCCTTTAGAATGCACCGACACTTCAAAGTTCCCAAGGGACTCAAGGCCTAGGGCAATTCCTGTGCCGGGGAGGACATCCCAACCTAGAGTCAAACTCCACTCCCAAATACCCTTAACCACTAATGACTTATTTTTCCTACGGGTTTAAGTGTCAATGAGGCCATTTTAATGTAAACTAAATGCTATTGTATCACTTACTACAAAAGTATATTTCAGAAAAAATATGGAGTCAGGAAGCCAAACAGAGGAACATGCAATACTCAGTCAATTATGTATAAACACTTCAACCGAGGTTGTAATCTTATACAAGTAAGGGAGATTTACATGTTAGAGAATCAAGTTAAACATGTCATGGGGGGAGGGTCATAGATAAATAATTTATTATGCTAAAATAAGTTTAACTCAGGTGTATAGTCTAGATCAGTACCTAAATGTGAAGTAATAATACTTAGCTTTGAAGATTATCACTCGATTATAACAAGAATAACTAGGTAGTACTTTTTATGGAAAATAACTTAATGATAATTGCAGGTAAGTTTCACAAAAACAACTGTGTGGCTAAAAAGATTGAAGACACATAAAAAGCACTACACCAAGTAGGTTTTGAGTTAAACATATAACTGAAGGTTTAAATTAATCATGAGACAACTAAGTTCAGCTTAACAACAATTTCTAGTTGACTATAACAAAACATGATCATGACTTGTTCTATGAAGAAGAAGATAAATTAATCTTAACCGAGTACATATACTAGAATTATTGGGGTTCGTGAAAAGAAGACAGTTTAGCACAAACAAGATTGTTTCATGCAAAACCAACAGTTATGTATAATCATAAGAATGTCATAGTGACAACCCATAAGTTTCCTTTAGAATTAGCAGATTCAGTTATAGAAAAGGAAAGCATTTAAACACTTAGATTTTCATTTTTTAGTTAAATAATATAAACTTATGAACTTTCAGATTCATCTCAGCCAGAACTATCAAACAATAAACAAACAAAATGCAGGGAAATAACATGCAGAGATTGAGATCACAGCAGGGTAATTAATGAAAGATTATGAAGTTTAGTTAAACATGGACAATCGTTTAAAACACATTAAGGGAAGTTAATCAATTATATTACCAGGATTCAGATATAAGAGTTGTTACATTTATATAAAAGGCTAGTCGACATTAGTTTGAGGATACTCAAAAACAAAATCAAAGACTAATAACACCTTATAAACATGGAAATAACATTTGTATATAAATGATAACATCAAAATAATTACAATTAACAGAAGACAATTAACATGTTCATTGTATTCTGATAAGATGATCAAAAGAGGAGAATTATAGGTATACTGACATTTTCAAAGGCAGTAGACCAAACAAGGATCTCTCATAGTTTCTTAAGACCCAAAAAGGTTCATGCTTAAAGCAGTTATATTACTCAGAATTGAAAAAAGAAAAAATAGTAAGGAACCCTAGGTTTTAATCTCAGAATTGCTCTTAGATGATTGTTTAGATATTTTTTCAATGTTAGTCCATGTGTTGGTGAGAACACTAAAGGCTCTATTTATAGTGCCATTTAATGCTCTTAGGGTTTCTGTATACGGTGAAATCAGAGGGCCCAATTTCTCGTCATCGAGGCACTTCAAAAGATAGTCTCAAAGGCTCAAGGCTATGACTGAGCCTTCTCCCTCGAGGTTCATCGACTCTCAACCTTGGGGCAGTAATGACCATGGATATGTAAAAGTCAGGAGTTCCCAAGGCACGTATCTAGAGCCGACATAGTCTCTTAAACTAGGCCTAGACCCGAGTCAGTGCATCAACTAGCTGTCCCATCTCCGTATCTTTTTAATTAATGCATTTTTGTACTATATTGGGATTCCTCCTCATATATAAAAGGGATCCTTATCATTTTGTAAATATCTGTTGCTCCATACAAAATAAACAAGAATATTCTCTCTGCTCTTTAACACATTCTCTTGATATTATTGATTCCATTTATTATTTTCATTTATGGTTCTCTATTTATTGCTCATTATTGGCCATAAAGATCCACCATTGATCTTATCGTAATTGTTAGTTGTACTCTAATCATCCTCGATAACTCCCAGCCAAGTGTTAGAATCGATCTCGAGGCCCCCGAATCGACAAGCTTGAGGCCCTGATTGTTAACCTTTCGGTGTGGTTGTCACCTTATTCTCAAACTTTTATCCCATTTCTAAGTCTTTCACATAGCATCAACTGCTTAACAACTAGCACATAAATAGATCACGTATTTTTAGAGTCCAATAATCAAATTTAATTGTTATTACCATTTTCACGATAAATAGTTTGACGCCCACCGTGAGGCTAAAAATAATAGTAATTTATTTCTTGCTGGTTTTACTACACAACGCGAGTTATCTTTCACACTTTTTCTTGTCCAAGATCTTCGATTTCAGGTCAAAATGTCTAACTTAGTAAATGGAGGTGAAAACAACAATTTTCAGGACCATAGAGAAAATGGTATGGGTGTTCCAGGTGATGGTATGCCACCACGAAACCTTGGGAATGAACCAGGACCAATTCCAGTGGACGCAATTTCACGCAACGCCCAACATGTCGATATAAAATCCCACACCAATAGGAGTGTGCACCAAGGAAACCAACATAAATCTCAAAAAAACCCCACCAGGGAAGAACATGAGGTTAGACTTCACGTTGTTTTCGAAATATTGCAGGCACAACAGCTGGTTATTGCTTATCTGCAAAGTCACAAGAAAAATCCTAGCACGGCAGCATCGGGGATGGCTCCCCCAGCTGAGCAAGTACCGGAGAGGTCGAGCAATAACAAGTCAATAGTCGATCCCTCCTGTAAGGCCCCGAAATTTTTTTTTCCGAGTAATTTAAGATTTTGTCGTGCCAAGGTAGGCTAAATTATTTTAATTCATGTGCAAATAAGGATTTATGATATTATGGATATCAATTGGATATGTTAATAAGTGTATAAGTCTTATTATAAGTGATTTGGGGTCTAAGGAGAGGCCTAAGTCTAAGCCAAGTTGGAAAATTGCATATTAGATAAAATTTGTAAATGAGTGCGCACAAGACCTCACTTTGAACAATCATATCTTCAGTTATATAAGGATTTGTATGAGTAAATATCAAATTAAAGCCCTTTGAGTCTAGTTTCCAACGCAACAAACCATTCGTCATTTGGAGTTATATGCAGAAAGTTATGACCATTTTACTGGTCAGGTGTCACTCGCACGAACTTTGCGCGAGCTCGCGAAGTTCGTACGTTTTGCTGAGTATTCTGACTCAGACGCGCGAACAACGTGCGAACTATGCGAAAGTTCGCGCGCCTGGAAGGTTTTAATACCCCAAGACCGGCCTAGAGGGTTCCAAAGCCATTTTTGGAGCAAGGGCTTGCTCTCTCAAGGGGATTTCGTCCCAAACTTCATCCCTATGATCCAAGGTAAGGTTTTTAGAGTACTTTGAGTAAATTCTACCCCCTAAACACTTATACTAACAAGGATTAATCTTCATAATCCTTAGATTTTCCTTCAAATCCTTGAATTCTTCAAGAACACCACAAGTGGGGATTCTTTAAATTCTTACTACAAGAGGTATGTCTATCATCCCTAACTACTCTATGGTGATTATTCATGTAAGATATATACATTAGAACTCATGGGATGGTGATTGGGAGCCAAAGGTGCCTAACCTAGGCTGTGTTGGTATTGTAGAGGTTGTGAGATGGGTCATTGAGGTATGATTCTTGGTATAGTAGTATTATGTATGTATGCATGTGAAAATAGGGTTGTGGGAAGATTGATGAACATAAATAGGTAAAGATTGGGTTTGGGAACGAAGGAAAATCTTGTAAAAGAGAATTAAAAATCAAGATGCTCATCTAATATTTAATAAAATGCTCAAATGAGCTAGAGTTATGAATATCTTTCTAATTTTTGCTCAATTTTGTTATGTCTCAAAATAGATTGAAGTTGCTAGAATTTCCTGAACGTTGTAGTAACTTAAGGAAAAGCTCTTTGAGGTATGTATGGCTAACTTTGACCTTTGTGAAATCACCTTATTTGGTGTACGAATATTTGGTGTGTGATATCTACATAGATTGTTTGTGAAATTCTTGTGATTGGTTTGTTGGGTGTTTGATTGGTTTGATTGAGTGTTTGTGGTTTAATGGTGCAAGTAATTGACAATGAACTAAATGCGTGATTGTTAAAGTGTTATGTGGTAAAAGTTGAGAAACAAATGATGGAAGAAAAATCATAAATGATGCAATTGGAACAACTGTGGTAATAACATATTTGGCTTGTTGTGGGTAATTATTGTGGTGACTTAAATTGCATATGAATTGTTGAAAATGGTAGAAAATAGTATTGATGGTTATGGAAACTTGTAAATTGTTGTGGTTGTTCTTAAGAAGTGTTGTTGTTGATCTTTGTGAATTGTTGATTGTTGTTGTGTTGTTTGTGAATTGTAACTGTACGGTGGGATCGGGTTACGCGTCGCAACACGAAGTAATAAGGTGTGGGTTGTGGTGATAAGGGTGGAAAGTGATCGAAATCACTATTGAAATGAAATATGAGAAAAATTGTGAAATCATTGATGTGATAATGTTGAAGGGGAAAAAGGAGAGATTGTAAACTTGTTTGGCTTGATTGTTCCTTTTCTTGTGCATTTGATTTTTGTTTATATTATTGTTACCTACTTGTGTATGGTTTGAGTTTACTTGGGAAAAAGTTTGTTCATACATACCAGTACAATTCAAGTGTACTGACGTCCCTTTTCCCGGGGGCGCTACATTCGTGTCATGATTGTAGGTGGATCTATAGCAGGTACTCCAGTCCATCAACCGTAGCTCCTCATCACTTCCTGTCAGCTGAAGTGGTGAGACCCTTTCCTTCTGGGGACCTGCATGGCTCACGTCGCTTCTGTTCTTTCCTTTTGGGATCTTGTTTTGGTATTTGTAAAAAGGTATAGCCGGAGTCTTGTTACCGGCAAGTACTATATTATTACTTTTCATCTTTAGAGGCTCCGTAGACAGGAAAGTGGGTTATGAACTTATGTAAATATGTATTTTGTATGTTTGGGCGATGTAAGTTGTAAACCACGCAAAGGACTACGTATGTATGTATGTTTTGTAAAAAGTGTTTCAATTATAAATGGCTATTTCACTTGGTTAATTAGTAATGAAAAATGCGGGGTAACACGTGGGACAGAACATGCACCCAGGTCCGCTTGACTGGGGATACCCGGTCGAGCGCCGGTCATGTCCCTCGAACTTGGGGCGTGACACCTCCATCGTCAAGATGCTCGAGGACCTCACAAGAAGGATCGAATCGGGCGACAAAATGATAGAAGCCAATGATAAGAAGGTCGAGACCTACAACTCCAAGGTTGACCAAATTCTGGGGGCACCCCCGATCTTGAAAGGTGTGGACTCAAAGAAGTTCGTACAGAAGCCGTTTCCACAGGAAGCAGACCCAAAACCCATTCCAAAGAAGTTCAGAATGCCAGACCTTCCAAAGTATAATGGTACCTCGGACCCTAATGAGCACGTCACCACTTACACCTGTGCAGTGAAGCATAACGACTTAAGGGACGATGAGATCGAGTCCGTCCTAGTGATGAAGTTCGGGGAAACACTCTCTAAAGGGGCAATGATGTGGTATCACAACCTGGCCCCAAACTCTATAGACTCATTTGACATGCTACTAGATTCCTTCATAAAGGCACATGCTGGGGCCATCAAGGTGGCCACAAGGAAATCCGACGTCTTCAAAATCAAGCCAAGGGAGACTGATATGCTTCGAGAGTTCGTATCTCGCTTTCAAATGGAACGAATGGAACTACCACCAGTCACCGATGACTGGGTGGTGCAAGCCTTCACTCAAGGTCTGAATGAACGGAGCTCGGTGGATTCGAAGTAGCTGAAACAGAATCTGGTCGAGTATCCCGCCGTGACCTGGTCGGATGTTCTTAACCAATACCAGTTGAAAATCAGGGCCGACGACGACCAGCTAGGAGCCCTCTCGGGCTCGTTATACCCAAGAAGGCTTCTGGCGAAGGAGCCAAAGTCTAACAAAGAAAGGTACCAGCCATACATTAAAGACAAGAGAAATGCCCCGAGGCGTAACCCACCACGCAACGATTGAAGGATAGCCCGAGGACAGAATCCTCGGGGACTCATCATTAGAGCTGGGATACAATTTCAACGTTGATGTATCAGACATCGTGTTCACAATCAGTAAAATTAGAGACGCCAGGTGGCCTAGGCCTGTATAATTAGATCCTTCACAAAGGAATCATAACTTAGTGTGAATTCACAACATGCATGACCACAGGACCTAGGATTGCCACCAGCTCCGAGAAGAAGTAGCTAGAATACTCAACAAAGGTCACCTCTGAGAATTTCTACGAGACCGGGCCAAAAATCAGTTTCGGGAAAGAGAGGCACACAAGAAAAACGAAACAAATGAACTACAACATCTCATCCACATGATTTTGGGAGGTATGGATGCCCCACAGGAACCCGTGATGAGAAAGACAAAAATATCCATCATTAGAGAAAAGCAAACCCGGGGTTACATACCAGAGGATTGTCTTACGTTTAGCGATGAGGACATTAAGACCTTGTGTTAGCCTTACAATTACGCACTGGTAATCTCTTTCCTTGTAAATACATTTCAGTACTCGTGGATCCAGGTAGCTCGGCCAACATTATCTGTTTGAGGGTAATAGAGTAGATCGAAGTGCTTGACCAAATCGTGTCAGCCCCTCGAGTCCTTAATGGATTCAACATGGCAAGTGAAACAACAAAAGGATAAATCACCCTCCAGTCAGTATGGTCGGCACAACCCAAAATGTCAAATTTCATGTCATCAAAGGAGACATGAGATACAACGCCTTGTTCGGGAGGCCGTGGATACATTGAATGAGAGCAGTACCATACACCCTCCATTAAATGATGAAATTCCTAACAATGGATGGGATTAAAATCGTTTACGGGGAATAACATGCAGCAAGAAAAATGTTTGCGGTGCACGATGTGGTGCCGACACCAGTACCTCCACCCGCAAAGGAGCGAAAGAGTAATCAAATAGTAAAATAGAGACAACGAACTACATATTCGATTAAGCCCGATTAAACAAAATAGAGGACCGTACCACATCCTCATCACAAGAGATTAGAACATATCAGAGCTCGAAATATCGCTGACACATTCCACACTGAGGTATGGCCATCTTCCTTTGTATTTTAATATATACTCCATACTAACCTTTATGCAGGCATTCGACCGAGGCAGTCGAAATGCTAAACCAAGATTGAAGACCTTAAGGTTTTAAAGTATCCATTGCACTCTTTTCCTTCGACCAGGTTTTTTTATCCCAAAAAGGGTTTTACTGGCAAGGTTTTTAACGAGGCAAAATCCACATGCTACCTAAGGAAGACTCAACGAGTATTCAAGGCTTCTTTTGCAATCAACCTAGAATACTGGAGGGCATCCCCCCAGAAGGCCGTCCACTTGGAAAAGCCAAGATATGCCAAATTGGGTCCCAATAGGAAAATAATGTACCTGGCCAAACAGTCGAATGAACCGTGTCACATAGGATGGCCGGGCCCCTGACAACGAAAAATGTATACTTGTACCAAATAATTGAAGAATACTTTTCATCAAACCATTTCACTCTTCAATAGAAACTCCACATTTTAGCAAAATGACCAATCTGTCAAAAATGTCCCAAACACTCGGGGACTAGCGTCAATAATTCAACACCTGAACGACCCCTGGCTCGGAACTCCAAACTCATAAGCCCTCAACGAGGCAACATCAAAATCACGAAACGTCTCCAAAGCCAAAAGTGTCCCGCACACTCAGGGACTAGCATCAAAATCTCAAAAATTGCACGACCTCAGGGTCGGGATCTCCGAAATCGTAAGCGCTCAATGAGGCAATACCAAGTTTATGAGTAACGACTCCCGAGCCAAAATACCCTCAATGATTCGGGGATTGTCGCCAATCATCATTCATTAAAAACGAGAGGCCTTAAGACCCTAAACGGGCATACTCGGTATCGTAAGACCTACATAGGCAACAATAGTATCTGCAAGACCTGAAGTAAGACATGAACCACACTTGTACCAAGTGGCAATATCCGTAAGACCTCAAGCAAGGCATGAACCATGCTTGTACCAAGTATCCAAAACTATAAGACCTCAAAGGCATGTAAAACTTGTAAGACCTTACTAAAGGTGTAAACCCGATCTTAAAGTTAAGGCTGTATATCAAACTTGTAAGACCCCTAAAAGGCATAAACTCAATATAAATACCGAAACTACCTCACTCGGAATTAAAAATAGCTGTGACCAAGCACAAATGACTACAATCACAAGGTTGTACCAGCCAAACTAACGCGACTCGAAGATGCCTGACTGTCGCTACAATATTATAGGCCTTTAATTATTTCGAATATACTTCGAAAAGAACCAGTTAAACAGGCTACCCTCGACATAGGCAAAAGAGCTTTGACCATATCAGCTCCAAATAACAGGTTCGAGATACTCAGCCTCCGATCCAAACCTCTTGAGGTGCTCCATCATCGCCACAAAATGACCCATAATCAAGGTTTTTATCGAACCGTCAAAGATTCAGGAAAAAAATATTTCAAAAAAATCCTTAACGGGGGAAAAATAAAGCCTATAAAAGGTCGCATCAACCCAACGCGTAAAGGCCATTGTCGCCAGCCCACATAAAAAGCCGCTTCGACCCAAGGCATAAGCGCCATTGTCGCCAGCCCACACTGTCACACCTCCTTTTTACGCTGCCCGCGAGGGCGCAAGGGAGTTTTTCCAATTAAAGGACAATCGAAACGAGATTTATTTAATTAATTCAGAGTCGCCACTTGGGAGATTTATGGTGTCCCAAGTCACCGGTTAAATCCCGAATCGAGGAAAAGAATGACTCTG
>MU687594.1:19625-59293 GCA_026770625.1 Nicotiana glauca | reverse complement strand
GCACAATTTGGACATTAAATGCTAAAAATGCAAAAATACATATTTTTTTGTGATTTTATATTTTTGTAAACCAAACTTAATTATTTTTAATTAAAACTTGAATTTTATATACAAATGCAATATATTTTTGTATTTTTATTTATTTAAACAAATAAATATGCACAGATAAATGCAAATAATACAAGAAAAATAATCACAAAATTCACAATAATTGCAAGCAAACTAAAATTGTTTTATTTTGAATCTTTGGGAGTATTTCTCTTATAGGGAAAAAATCACGTGCTCACACACACAAATCAAAAAACTTGAGGGTCAAATAAGCTAGAGTCAAAACCCGATTTAGAGACTGAACCCAAAATATTTAACTAAGTATGCCTAAGAGCAAAAACGTTAGAGTTTAAATGCCATCCCAACCAAAAGGTCACATCGACCAAAAGCGTAAGAGCCATTGTTGCCAGCCTAAAATTCATCATCTTGAGGGTCAAATGAGGTCGAATTGGTACCAGACTCATACAGTGAATCCAAAAATAGTTGATCAAAACATGCCAAAAAGCAAGAGAATAAGAGTTCAAATTCCGGCTTATACTAAAGGCTCGCATCGGCCAAGTGCGTAAGAGTCTACGGGCTAGCCTAATGAACCTTAGGGCCATATCGCGAATCTAAGGAATCCTACCAACTCAAAGACCAGTTCATCTGGCTAAAATCAAGGCAAACAAAAAGAGATACAAAAGAAATAAAGCCGCAAGGTTTTCTTTTGTACACATATATGTAAAAATACAAGCTTCATCTATAAACGTGTTTTGAAAATGCTATATATAGAATCAGAAAGTAAAATCTACGTCCCTCATGAGTGCTATGGCCCGCCGGCCTCATTTTTACTATCTTTGGCATCAGACAGAAGTGACGGAGCACTATGCTCGTTTGCCCTCGCTCGTGCCAAATCTTTCGAGAGGACAAATCCCCTAGCACGGACCTCCACAAGAATTTTTCTCCGAGACTTACAATGAGCATACTCTTTGATCCTGTGTTCGCATTCAAGGGTCCTTCTCAGCTCATCTTGAGCATCGACAGCGTCCTTCAAATAGACCGCCATCTTCTGGTTAGCCTTAGTTCGGCTCGTTACGGCTTCAACCTGAGCATCAACGACCTCCGCCTTGGCCTTCAAAAGCTCGGACTCAAGCTTCGAAATCATATTTGTTTGAATCGAGGCATCGTCATAAGCTAAGCAAAGTTGAGCTTCAAAGGTGGAAGCTTTAGCCAGAGCACCCTTCCCCTCAGAAGCTTGAACCTCCACCTGAGCTTTTAGCTCATCATGCTCGCGCTTGGCTCGGCCAGCTTCATCCTGAAGGCGCTCCAGGGGCTCTGTCCTTTTCTATAGCTTAGATAAATGACACATTAGCCTCGGGAGCTAGAAGGAGGAACACACACTCAGTCGGGGCAAAAAACTAACTGCTCCTTCAAGTAGCTCTCATAATTCAAGCTCTTGGCACACCCCTATTTTAACATTACTAACCCTCTTAAAAATATAAAAAGATTTGTAAAGCTAAAAAGGGGTTTTAATTAAAAAGTGACAAAATTGTGTTCAAAAGGAAGTAACTCAGAGTCGCCATCTGACTTTGATTTCGATGTGCCAGGTCACCGTTTAAAAAAAATTATTTTGTCCTTTAAAACACTTTGGACTCCAAAACTAAGTCAGCATCAGAGATTTAAGGTAAGGGGGTTCATTTGACCGGAGAGAAGGTGTTAGGCATTCCTCAAGTCCCGTAACTAGTACGGTTGCATACTTGATCTAGCTGGCTTTTAAAATATTCAAATTGATGCAAAACACACAAAATGAAATAAACACACAAGAGGCTCGAGGTCTTCTCTACCTAAAAAAGAAATAAAAAAATAAAAATAAAAATACTACAAGTTCTACTTTTGACCTCCAAATACAAATACTTCGGGGCATACCCCGGATAAAAATATATACACATTTCGCGGGGCATTCCCTGGATAATAAACTAAAGGAACGACCTCTCGCCTCGAAATCTAATAAAGCATCCAAATATTGCCTACCCAAGTGTGGTCCGCCTAAACATGCTCCTAACGAACAATATCATCAATAAAGAAAATAAAAAGAACTAAATAAAAGAACTAAGTAAAAGAACAATTTTACTCATGCTCATGTTTTGTTTTTAACTTTTCATCTTTATTAGGCCGAGTCCGACACCTAAAGCATGGAACAAATTAATTGCTAATGGGCTTTAGCCTTTTTACCACTCCCCACGACCCAACAATCCAATTAAATGCAGCAAAACCAGACAAAATGGGCAATCAAACATACTACGAAACAACAAGTTAAGGAAGGGAAAGAAAAATTTGTGCATTCGAAATATGGTAAGAGCCATTTAATCAGTCACCTACTCTATATCCTCCAATCACTCAGCTCTCAGAAACCTAACGCCCATTTACAAACACAATAGGCAAACAAGACATCTATCAAAAATGCAAGAGAAAACAATGAGCCTGTCAAGAATTAGGCATGCTGTGTCGAGACATAATGGATTAACTGAACATGTAGGCATGAAAGCACTCTACCCACTCAAACAAGTTTTAAGCATTTAGACTAGTCACACTGGTCCTGATATCAAGAGAAAAACATCTCGAGAAGGCATTGAAAGCAACTTAATAGGCACAGATGCACTGAATCTTACCTGATACATGCATGGATGCACCAAAACAGTAACTATAATGACATGTTCTTTACATAAAGTTCATGAGCTAGCCATGATAATTAATAGGACTTCTTATGTGAATCTATTACTTAACTATGACTAGCCGATATCATACATCAATTCAATATCTGAACATATCACCATGCCAACCGCAAGAGGTCGATTTAACTAACTTTAACACGATGAAACATGTTTTAAGACACTAAACGATCGAGCGGACTCGACATCAAACAATGGGCATTGTTTCACGAGGAATCAGCTCAAATATGACAATAAGAGAAGCCACTGATCAACAGAATGCTTCAACTTGGTTAAGATTACTTGTAAAGAAAACAGAATATCAGATGAACATGAGCCTTGCGCAAAATCACAAGAAGCAAATGTCAAGACTGCAAAGTCGGCATCTGTACATCAAGATTTCGACTCATAGAACACACTTTCATTGTCGTCACACTTCTCATCACTAACAAGGTTCATCGAGTTCGATGCATCCCAGTATCTCTAATAGCAGAAGATCAACTAAGTGTCGACTGTCAGTTTAAACATAAAATCAGAGAACATGACAATGAACATAACTTCAAACTACAAACTACAAACTAAAACCGACGGAACCTTTATGTTTATCTTTTGAAATCCTCAAAGATGAAAGCCACAACCAACTCAAACCATATCAAAGAGGCACAAATAGATATTTAGTGATAAGTGAATTAGGAAAGTTAGTCAGAATTCAAGCAAGAAAATTAAGGGAATGCACTGCATATTCAGGTGAAACTTGCCGCAATTCGATACTAATTCACTGATCACGAAAGTAAATCATATAGCAATCCTATATGTCCAAACAGAACAAACTTGAAACCATAGACATTTAAGCATGAAAATGAAATAGAACATAAGTAACGGAGGAAGATCAAAATCAAACTAAAATCAAACGCGACAGGGAAGACAAAAATGAACATGTTGAAGCTTAATCGTTCGATAGAATAGATGATTCGACGTATACAAAGCTTTTACTCCAAGTTCCAAACAAGAACGTGAAGGGACTGCCAACTGAAACTCGGACGACACCAAAAATCGAACGCGAACTCGAATTCACCTCAGACGTAATCCATTTTTGAAAAATCAAGTCAGTAGCTATTTTTTTTGTTTTCTGTTTCGAAAGTTAAAAGAAAAACTAAGAAAGAACTCTAATATTTTATCTATGAATCAACTGAGAATTAGGAGAATTGAAAAATCAAGGAACCCTAGCTCTTTTTTTACTCCGATTTTTTTTTTGAAATTTTTCTCCAAAACCCCAAAACACTATTTTTTCCCTCCCCTTCTCTGTTCGAAAATTCCCCTATATATAGGGGTCCTTGAAGCTTCTTCTTGCTTCCTCTCCAAGAAATTCGATTTCTAAATATCCAAAAAAGAAAAACCCTCCAAAAATTAAATTTTATCCCTTTTGATGGCAATAAAGGACAAATGGAGGGAGTAGATCGGGTGTAACTCGATCCTACGACTCCCATTTTTCCATTCTTGCCTAAAAAAGATAAAATTAAAATGGAGACGTGAGAAAATGCATAAAATCAAATACTAATGATGGGGGGGGGGGGACCATGAGGGGACCAGGAGGCGAGTTGGGTGAGTGGACTCGCCCGATTTAGCGAGTTTAGATCGGCAGAGGCGAGGCATAAGTGAGATGAGAGAGTGGACCGACTGGTTTAGAGGTCTTTAGGGTAAGGGTTTGTGACAATCTTGTTTTTTTATGTGGGTGGGGATGAATAATGGCTATAGGATTAGAAAGGGATGAACGACTCAGATCTAAAGCTAGAAACGGGGCTGGTCGGATGGCTAGGCGCAGGTCAGGTGGGTAATAGGGCTATGAGATTGGGTTGAGGGGATTGGGCTGCTGAAATTCCCAAAATTGGGCCAACTTTGAAATCCAATTAAAACAACTACCCCAAAATCATTCTTTCTTTGAATAAAATAAGAGTATTATAAATTATTAATAAGGAAAAATTATAAAACTAAATTAAGGTAAAACATAATATAAAGTGTAAATATTTTTGTATTTTCAGAGATTATATTAAAATAACAATAAAGAAAAATACGTTAATGTCATGGTAAAATTAAAAATAATGTCTCTATAAAAATATTAATCACCTAAACTAAATAGAAATAAGATAAAACATGAAACTATTTTTCTATTATTCAATTTTTGTGCCTTTAAAAATAGAATTAAAATTAATAATAAAGTGAAATCATATAGAAATAAGCTCAAGTAATATTCTAAAAATACTAGGACTATTAAAGGTAATTCTAATGTGTGGGTCAAAAATTACATGTCTACAGCTCCGACTCGCCTCATATCGTAAGTTTGCCAACTAGAGTTCCTTTTCATCGCAAAGGAGCCTAAGGATCTATCCTCATCCAGAGCTTTCCGTAGCCTGGCCTCACGGTGAAGCAACTCGGACTTAAGCGTGTGGAAGGCCTGCAAAAGAAAACCCAATAAGAAAGAGAAGGCGCGAAATTCAGAAGGCCTTTGCCAAAACTCACCACGAAGTGAAGCCACTGGGTTTCCTCAAAGGCCGAGCGCACATCTGCTAACCCTGCTCCCTAAACTCCGAAAGAGTCGACTCCGATCGAGGCACGGTTGGTGTATGCGACCCTGAGTTTTGAGTACCCCTCGAAGTACTTTCAACGGAAAATGAGGACGACAGCGACGGAGAAACCATCATTCCAAATTCAGTAACAAGGGCGCGGCAGGCCCACACAACACTTCCACCCCGGGACCCTGGTCTAGTGTTGCCTTGCTTTGAGTACCGTGACCCTACAAAGACATCTCTCGCTTACTGTTATCATTATTTATCTTGGAAGCTAGCAAACCTTCCCCCTCTCCAAGGGAGAACGACCTCGCCTCAGAAGGCTCCCCGATGCCTACAATAGCAGGATCAGTACGCAAAAAGAGAAAGTGACTTTCCAAATGAAAAAAGGGAAAGGAAAAAATCGCACAACGTGTACCATGATGTTTTGCTTCCCATATGCCCCCGGAAAAAGCTCGCCACTTACGCTCATCGCAAGTCGAGTGAGTCACCAACTTCCGAACCTATTTCCGCAGATCAGGAACGTTGCCTGGCGTCCATGAAATCGCTGCAGAAAAAGAAAGGAAGGCACGTCTAGGAAGCCAACCTTCACCATAAACAAAAACTAAAAAGGCATGAAGAGTACCACTTATGTTTATAATTCCATTCCTCAGGGAATGGTATAAAATCCACCGGGATAATATCAGCGGTCCGTACTCAGACGAATCGACTCATCCACTCCCGATCTCTGTCTTCCTTATCATCCATGACGAAGGGCGTGGTCGACCGACATCATAAGGTTAGCAGACCTCGATGGTGAAAAGGCCGGTACAACCTGATAAGATGTCTGGGTGTAAGTTCAAGCCCTGCCTTCTCCGCAAAGAATCTCATCATCAACACTATTCGCCAAAGTGATGGGAGAATCTCTGCCAGGGTAACTCCATACTTTAGACAGAAGTCAAGCACAACCCTATCAAGGGGGCCCAATGAGAAGGGATACGTGTACACATTCAAAAACCCATCAACACGGTCTGTGATGCCCTTATCCAGGGAAAGTATCTATAGTTCTACCTTTTCCCCCATCCAGTCTTTTCTTACTAATTCAAGGTATTCCTCTCCTATTGAAGAAGTAAACTTCACGGTATGCACCCGTTGATCTTGAACATCGGGGTACTTCTCTTATGAGAAGTCCCCTATTGAAGCAGAAAGCCCCGGGTCAGGCCCTCCGGGCACTAGCGACGCTCCGCTGACAAGGTGAGAACCGGAGGCGGAACTCTATCCTCCCTACCAAATGGATCCTGATGAAACAGTTGACTGTGGAAAAATTAGAAAACTAGAGCATGAATTTGGGCAAGAGCGTTAGCACTAAAATAATGAAAGGCCTAACGCAGGAAAAAAAGGTAACTACTTAGAATGGTGGGGTCTCCAAAAAAGTAGAAACAACCCTATATATGGAAAAAGAAGCAACGATCCGTCTACATCAGAGGCCGATTAAAAATACTGACTGATATCACTTTGGGAAGTTGTGTCGGCGGGATCGCCTTGGTTTCTTTGCAGTCGTGTCGTACATTAGATGATGCCATGTGATGTTTTAGGTTCGGAGATCCCTGTACTGCTACAAGTTTCGAAGTGGTATCCGACCTCGAGGAGCTCCACCAAAAAGAAGTTAGGCTCCAAGAAGCCAATGACATCATCGCTAGTCCTGAGGTGGTACCTGACCTCGAGGACCTCCATCAGAAAGTTAGGCTCCAAGAAGCCAACGACATCATTGTGAGTACTGAGGTGGTACCCGACCTCGAGGACCTCCATAAGAAACAAGTTAGGCTCCGAGAAGACAACGACATTATTGCGAGTCCCGAGGTGGTACCTGACCTCGAGGACCTCCATCAGAAAGAAGTTAGGCTCCAAGAAGCCAACGGTATCTTTGCGAGTCCCAAGGTGGTACCTGGCCGCGAGGACCTCCACCAAAAAGAAGTTAGGCTCCAAGAAGCCAATGGAATCATCGCGAGTCCCGAGGTGGTACTTGACCTTGAGGACCTCCATTAGAAAGAAGTTAGGCTCAAAGAAACCAACGCCATCATTGTGAGTCCCGAGGTGGTACCCGACCTTGAGGAACTCCATCAGAAAGAAGTTAGGCTCCAAGAAGCCAACGACATCATTGCGAGTCCCGAGGTGGTACCCAGCCTCAAGGACCTCCATAAAAAAGAAGTTAGGCTCCAAGAAGACAATGGCATATTGCGAGTCCCGAGGTAGTACCCGACCTCGAGTACATCCATCAGTAAGAATTTAGGCTCCAAGAAGCCAACGGCATCATTGCGAGTCCCGAGGTGGTACCCGACTTCGAGGACCTCCATCAGAAAGAAGTTAGGCTCCAAGAAGCCAACGACATCATTGCGAGTCCCGAGGTGGTACCTGACCTTGAGGACCTCCATCAAAAACAAGTTAGGCTCCAAGAAATAAGCATTTAAAACCTACGCATATGGGCTTGTCCTTGGGGTACCATGTAAATCCGGGTAAACCCTTGTCCGAGATCTATATACAACGCCTTAAGGCTATCTACGCGAAGTTCAAAGCAAGTTTCCAAGAAGCCCGGGTTCAATAAAACCCCCACTCGAGGAATGCTTTCAAAAGCCTAAAGGCAGTCCCTATCCTTGGGTCTCCGAGCAAATCCCCCATCGAAGATTATCGTAGGGTCTAAAGGCTAAATCTCGGTCTAAAGGTTCGAAACACTATTTTTCTTTCAACTCGAAGTCAAGGCCCCGACAACCCGAGTTTATTAGTCCAATCCAGGTTTGATCCAAGCAACGGCAAAGGGTCCCAAGGGGAGCTGTATTGATCAGTCGAAGGTCAGAAAAAATACTATCCACAAATGCAAATAAAAGGAAACATAGCATAAATCAAAGACAAAATTGGAGAAACATCTCTATATTCATAAACACTTGATTACAAAAGCCCACGAGAGGTCCTTGCATATGATTAAAAAAGCCCATGAGTTGTCCTTACACAAAAACGAAGGAGCAAAAAGGTACGCATATAGTAAAAGCCTAGAGCCTAATCTATTCTCAAGGGTTCATCCTCGGCAATAATTTTATTTGAGCACCATCTCCTCGGGTATGCATCCTCGACGACAATATCTTCGACCACCACCTCCTCAAGGGTCTCATCTCAGTCCTCCAGAATGATATCTCCGTGGGTGAATATGAAGAAGAGGAAAGTGGGAAGACGAAGGTGCCGACCCTACTTGCACTATTACTTTGAGTCCGCCTCTTGGGACGTTGTGCCGCGAGAGTTAAGCAGCCGGTTGTGAAATTTCATCCCTTGGAAAGCTAAGGGGATAAAGTGCCACACCAGGCCGGAGCAGGGAGGAGAGCAATGGTGTATACTCTGAACGCCCTCCCGAGCAGCGGTGTAGAATACAAACATCCTCCTAAATCGGAAGAAGTCGCCCCCTATCTCATCATCTCGAGCTAGCAACAAAAATAACAGCAACAACAACAATAATGGCAATGATGAGTTGATGTAACCTCACTCAGTAAGGAACAGCCGTAGGAAAAGGCCGCAACATGATTGATAAGAATGCCTCCATGTGACCCTAAGGCCCCGGGGCTGAAATATTAAAAATAACAATGGATAAGGACAAAGAAAAGAAAGGGGCGAGAGGCTGTTAGAGGGCATTTGAATGAAGAACTGATTCGAGAAAGCTCTCATTTATAGAAAAAGGGGAGCATAGCCTACCAATACTCTATGGAAAATGTTACCGGCGATGCCATCAATGTCCTTGGAAGATGTATCGGCAGGGGTAATAAATGAATTTTTGAACAGTGTACTGACGGCAATATTATGGTCATGAGGAATAAAAGCCGACAGTGCAGTGAATATTTCTGGAAAAATGGACCGACGTGACGTATCGTATGCCAAAAAAAGTTTATTTCATAAGTATGATGACATCACTAATATGACATCATCATAAGAATTTCGAAAAGTTGGGTATCAAGGTCGTTTCTTATCGTTCTACTCCAAAAAATGTGGGGACTATTTGTATACTATGAAATCGAAGTGTCCAATTTCTCGTCATCGAGGCACTTCAAAAGATTGTCTCGAAGGCTCGAGGCTACGGCCGAGCATCCTCCCTCGAGGTTCATTGATGCTCAACCTTGGGGTAGTACTGACCACGACTATGGTAAATATGGGGAGTTCCCAAGGCACACAACTAGAGCCGACAGAGTCTGTCAGACTAGGCCTAGACCCGAGTCAGGGCGTCAACTAGCTGTCTCATCTCCATATCTTTTTAATTAATGTATTTTTGTACTATATTGGGGTCCCTCCTCATATATAAAGGGGATCCTTATTATTTTGTAAACATTTGTTGTTCCATACAAAATAAACAAGAACATTCTCTCTGCTATCTAACACATTCTCTTGATATTATTGCTTCCATTTATTATCTTCATTTACAGTTCTCCATTTATTGCTCATTATTGGCCATAAAGAGCCACCATTGATCTTATCGAAACTATTAGTCGTACTCTAATTATCCTCAAAAGCTCCCAACCGAGCGTCAGAATCGACCTCGAGGCCCCCGAATCGACAGGCTCGAGTCCCCGATTGTTAAACTTTCAGTTTGGTTGTCACCTCGTTCTTAAACTTTTATCCCATTTCTAAGTCTTTCACATAGCATCAACTTCCTAACAACTAGCATAAAAATAGATCACATATTTTTAGAGTTCCATAATCAAATTTAATTATTATTACCATTTTCACGGTAAACAATTTCATAGATTCAAAATAGTAATGGAAAATGACGAAAGATCGATGATGATAGAAAAATCGAGTGAAAAATCTCAGAGTCAGAGGGGAATTCGTAATAGTTTTAATCGAGTAGAGAGCAATTCACTGGTGAAAGAAAACCCATTGGACAAAGCCCAAAACCCCAGAGGTTACTATGTTTGACCTCTGGGTACAAAATATTCATGATGAAGCTCTGAAACGTGCATATGCATGCTCCGAATTGGAATAATGAGTGGAGAAACCAGATGCAATGAAATTTCATCATTTAGGTCTAGGGTTTCAAATTGGGGGTTTTGATTTCAATGGGCGAGAATGGAAACTAGACTCACTGCTTCATCTTTTAGGGACAAAGGAGACGAATCTATATGTTTGATTTGAAACAATGAAAGAATGGGTTTCAACCCTAGTGGTCGTGTCTAATCTCGCAGATTTGAATAGAAAAAAGGAAAAATCAGCGGGATTGGGGAAATGGAGAAACATGGAAGAACGATTCGGTGAAGGTCTTGCGACCTTGCACCGATTTGTACAAGATTTCCATGATTGATGGGTTGGAAGGGATGAGAAAAAAGAGAGAGAGGAAAAGGAAATTGGGGAGGCTGAGTCTTTGAGAAATAATTAGGGTTTTAGGGTAATAGGATCCGTCTTTTAATATTAAAGATGAGGGATGGAACGGGAGCAGTTGGAACTGTGTATCAACGACTCCGATTATTTTGGTAATTAGATTTTTTGAAATAATTTAAGTGGGAAAATCGGTGGCCGTTGGATTAAAAGATTTTGGATTGTTGAGATTAGATCTTTAGGTGTTTAATTAAAGAGAAACATATACCAATTATGAGATGTTGATCTGAGGAACATACGTCTTAGATTCGTTTATGTTTCTTATATGAGTGGTAGGGGTGAGTGACGTGGTGCGCAACAATTGGTGCAAAGAAATGTCACGAATCGCCACAGTGGAAAGAGAGAAGTGTTTGGGTTGGGTATATTTCGAATGGTCTAGCTAATTGGGCCAAAATAAATTCGAAGAATAGCCATTTTACATTTGATTGAGAATTGCAATTGTAGCCCTTTTGTCTTTTAATCCACTTTTGAATTTAATTTAAATAAACTTAATAATTTTCAATAAATATAGTAAAAAGTATAATTATTATACATACTACTAATTATTTTGATTAACTATTTATAAAATACTTTGTTTTTCTAAATTGAAACACTTAGTTCGAATTTCACATAATAGCCTAATTAACTAGGAATTAAAGGGTAATTTATCAAATTAATTATAGAATCAATGTAATGTATATATAAAAATTATTTTAATAATCCTAAAAATACTAAATATATTTGTAATTACATAGTGTTAATACTACGCGAGCAATTTTAAAAACTCATACTTAACTAATTTGTAAAAAATAAGTATTTGTTACGAGAAAACACTTTAAAAATATTTATTGTAAATTATTAATTATAAATAAATTAATTTAAAAAGGGAGGGTCAAAATCGATTGTCAACAACTGCCCCTCTTTGACCATAGACAATGAAAGAGTTTTTGGGCAAAGAAATTGAATCAAAGCCAATTTTTTCCCGATTTTAGACATGTATTGTAGGAATGAGGATTGTGAATTGCAGGATTGAGTTAAGGAAGAGTCTGGGAAGGTTTTTTGGGAAATTTCTTAGGGATATACGGGCCGAATTCTGGCTTTGAATTGCTTACATACCTTGGGCTTAACGAGGATCAAGCCTCGTGTAGTTCTAGAGTAAAGAATTTGAAGAAGGCACTCGTAGGAATTTCCCCAATATCGTGTTTATGACGATACTGAGAGACGGAGGATTGGGCACTCATGATAGCTTGCATTTGCGGCTTGAATTGAAGGATTTGAATTTTTTTTGAGTCCCACTTTCCGTCCTGAGCTTGGATCTGTGGTCCGTTAATGGATTGACTGTCCACATAGCATTGTATTTTGGTATGCTGCTAAGAAAAGTTCCATACTACGGTGTTTGTTTCTACAAAACAAATGAAATATACGTATGCCAATATATTGTATTGCATAATATATTAAAATATAATGTAGATGATGCAGGAATAATGATGCTTGGCTGCCGACGAGCCATTATTTGGGATCAGGATGATGAAATACTTGATCTTGACTCAATTTGTTAGCCGGACTGTGTACCATTCCGTATCTGTCGAAGCATTTGAAAAATTATCACCGCTTGTTGGGAAAGCTCGATTGGTAGAGTGTGTCTTCGCTTGTTGGGTGAGCTTTGCACTGAGAAATTTCTCCACTTGTTGGGAGAGCTTGGTTTGTAGAGTGTGTCTTCCCTTGTTGGGAGAGATTTGCATTGAAATGTAAAGTGATCTCTTTGGGAGTGACTGATTAAACTGTAATCATGCTTGAAACTACATGAGCAAAATGTTAAAATATTTGAAGCAATATTAAATGAAATAAAAGCCGGCCCAAGAGATACTCTTGATTGCAAAGTTAAGTTGCGGCCATCGATTGGCAAAACATATGTGACGAGGTTTGTGATTGCCTATTCTGGCATCTATTGCGATGGAGCAACGATGCGAATTGCTTTGTTTGTGAAGTTTTCAGTTTTCTATATACAAAGCTTTGATTGGCGAAGTCGACATTTAATTTTTACAGGGAGCTACGATTGATTGAACTAACTGTTTGCTATATACATGACTTCAATTGGTGAAGTTGACGGCTCATTTTGTACTAGATGCTCCGATTAGTTGATCAGATGGTTTGCTATGTTCATGTTTTCTGTATCAGCTATCTGATTCTGAGGTACCTGCAAAGGATTCAAAACTTAGCTTTAGATGTACCAGAAAAATTAAAGTAAAGAAGGAAAAGAGATAATCTTAGGCAGGTGGCGGGTATGTCATTTGCCCTAGCGTGATCCGTAGTGCTTCTTTACTCCTACTGACCCTGCACTAAAAGGAAAATTCTTAGTAGGAGAGGGATGTTGGTTTGTGTCGAACACAGTGTTGGTTTGCCTCGACCTTTGATATGATTGCGCCGTGAAGTTTGTTAGATGGAAAAGGTTATATTTTATTTTAGAAAATATTTTGAAAATACTTTGCTTTTAAAGCAAATGCCGTCGTTCCAGATTATGATATGTAATGAATGATTCTCCAAATGTCTGAGTATCCTCTTGCAACTTTGTCTTGTTAATGTTACTCTTACGTGACACTTTTGAAAATGCACCTGCTAGCTGTCGTGACTACATCCTAATTTGAGCTAATGCATTACAAGGCTTTCCTAAGGTTATGACTGAACCCTTTCAGGTTACTATTTATCCAAAACGGAATCAGTCAGGAACATAGTTCATGGATTATGATGAAATATGATGAGGATGACCGAGCTTGACTCAAGTAGCCTACGTATCCGAATGGAATCAAGTCAGAGCATAGTTCTATTACAACGTATGCGAAATGATGAGATTAAGAATGAAAATGGCCGAGTCTGACTCAGACAGCCTATGTATCCAAATGGAATAAGGGCCAGAACGTAGTTCAATTACAAAAGATGACATGATTCGATGAGAATTGCCCGCGTAGTCCTTTTTGAGGAAATCAAGTTGGCATAGTTCTTGAGCAATACAAAAAGTGATATTTGGTTTTTTTCTATTAAAATAGAAAAAGGGGAAAGAGAAACCGAACCATATATGGATTACCTACGTATCCCTCCGTGGTAAGTTAGGTTGAACGTAGTTATTTTACATAAAAAACCTAACTCTATTTGTCTTCAGATATAGCATCTCTTGATTGTATCTGATTTGATGGGCTCCGTGTTGACTCTTCCATCCATTTATGCCAAGATTAGATCTCCACCCAGTAGTGCTCGGTGAACCACGTAAGGACCTTGCTAGTTTGGTGCAAACTTTACTTCGGCTTCTTCTTGATGGGGAATGATTTTCTTCAAGACCAACTGCCTCAGTGCGAACTAACGAGGCTTCACTCTTTGTTAAATGCAGTGGCCATCATGGGCTGATATAGCTGACCATAACACACTGCATCCATTCTTTTCTCATAAATGAGCATGAGTTGTTCCTCTCTGGCCCGTATCCACTTTGCGTCGTCTAATTTTGCCTCTTGAATGACCTTTAAAGATGATATTTCGACCTTTGCATGTATTGCAACTTTAATATTATATACCAACATGCACGGTGTTTCCCTAGTGGATGTTCTCATGGTAGTTCGATAACCCAATAAACCAAAAGGTAGTTTCTCGTGACATTGTCCGTGATTGTCCACTATTTTTCGCAGAATTCTCTTGATATTCTTATTGGCTGCCTTGACTTTCCCGTTCTATAGGCTGTGGAATTACAATGGACGATTCTAAAATTCTCATTGTTTCTCTCATGAGATCGCTATTAAGGTTAGTGGCGTTGTTAGTGATGATAGACTCTGGTATCCCAAATCTGAAGACGATGTTGTTCCAAACAAAATCTACCCATACCTTATTTGTGATGACCTTGTAGGTAGATTCGACCTATTTGGTGAAATAGTCGATATCTTCCAAGATGAAACGATCTCCGTTTGATATTGCGGGCTCTATTTGTCCAATTACGTCCATGCCCCAAGCAGAAAATGGACAAGGTGAACTTACTACGTTTAACTCACTCGGTGAAACCCAGATGAAATCCCTGTAAATTTGGCACTGGTGACACTTCTTCATGTAGCAAATACTATCGCTTTCCTTAGTCATCCAAAAGAATTCAACTCTAAAAATATTCTTGGCTAATGTGAACCTATTTATGTGCGGCCTGCACGTTCCTTCATGTATTTCAACCAATAATATGGTCACTTTAGCGGTGTCTACACATCTTAATAAGCCTAAACCTAGGGTCCTCCTGAATAGGACTTCCGTGTTGAGGAAAAAGTGGTTTGCCAGCCTCCTGAGGGCTCGCTTTTGACCACTGGTAGCATTCTCCAGGTATTATCTGGTTGCGAGGAATTTCTTGATGTCGTGATAACATGGTTTACCATCTGGTTCTTCATTTTTATTGAAACAATATGAATGATGATCCCTGATCTCTACCTCGATAGGATCGATGTAGTTCTTATCTGGATGCTGAATCATAGATGATAGGTTCGCACGATGTCGGCAAAATCGGTCTAAATTCTAAGAATGTGCTTGAGCTTAATCTTTGTGAACTTCTTGCATAAATCTTTCATGCAGTGCATACATTCTTTGTGGAACATTCCCCTTAAACTTGGTGTATCAATAGATGGGATTCCTCTATGACCAAAAGTTCTTTGATGTTAATGTTGATTGGTATTCTGATTCCGAGGATACATGCTTCGTACTCATCTATATTATCAGTACAATGGAACCTTATCTTTGCCGATGCTAGATAGTGCTGTCCAGATTGCGAAATCAGGACTGCCCCAATTCCGACTCCTTTGAAGTTTGTTGCTCCATCGAAGAACATTCTCCACCCAGGGAATGATTTTGCAATGTCTTTTCCAAAAAATGGTACTTCTTCATTGGAGAAATACGTGGTAATTTGGTCGTATTCCCCATCCATCGGATTCTCTGCGAGGTGGCCGGCTAAAACTTGCCCTTTGATAACCTTCTGAGTTATGTACACAATGTCAAATTCACTGACGAGAATTTGCCATTTAGCTAGTTTTTTGATGGACATTGGCTTTTGGAAGATGTACTAGAGTGGTTTGAGCCGAGCTATCAGATGCGTGGTGTGGTGTATGCCGACATGTAATGCCTTAGTTTCTCAGCAATCCAAGTCAGAGCAAAACAAGCGCGTTCTTTCAGAGTATACTACATGGCGTGTACTTCTTGCTTAAATAGTAGATGTCCTGGTCTTTTCTTTTAGTTTCGTTATGTTGTCCCAACACACAACAGAAGGTGTTATCCAAGATTGACAAGTATAGTAGCAATAGATTTCCTGGTTTGGGGTGAACCATCACTAATAGATTGACAGATATTCCTTGATTATGTTGAAGGCTTTCTGGCACTCTTATGTCCATTTTGTGGCAGCATCTTTCTTTAGCAATTGAAAATCTTTCTTGCTCTTTGGTGGTGGTAATTTTTGAATAGCCTTATTTTTTATGGATGCAGCTCTATTCCCATTTTGCTTACAATGAAGCCCTATAACATTCCAGCCGGGACTCCGTCTCTATCTATTTGGTCACTTCTTCCTTTATCCTCGGACTTAATTCATGTTTGAATTTTCTAGGTTTCTGCCTGACCAGTAGTCTGGTAGGATCGATGGGTATTCGATGCGAGACAATGTCAGTACTTGATCCTGGAATGTCATCATAGGACCATGCAAACACATCAATGTACTGTCGGAGGAGCTCAATTGATTTTCCCTTCTTCTTGGCTTCTAGATGAATGTTGATTCTGGTTTCTTTTACATATTCTTCACTTCCAAGATTGACCACTTCCGTTTCTTTGAGATTGGTCTTTTTCTGACTCTCCAACTGCTCGATCTCCTACGGGAGAATGTGGAGCATCATGCTCTCATCATAATACTCATAATTTGGGTCATTGCGCTTAGCGATTTTGTTACATGTCATAATCGCAGAACACGAGTTTTTAGTAGTTTAATTACTAAAATAAGCTAAGTATAAATAAAGCGGTAAATGAGTTGCAATAGTTGAGGAAATGATTCTTTTTATTTCATTAAAAGATGAATGTCTTAAGCGTTCAAATGAGGAAAATGACAAAAATGTACAGACACGGTACATGCCTCAATTGACCGTGCACTTTTCAAAAGAAACCTTTTAGAGTTCCATACCACCAAGACTCCCGGCAAACCAAAGATGGTCTGGCGGTCTTATTCCATAGTTCTTCCCTTGGTTTGACATCCCTGATAGTTGGTGTCTTGATGTCAGTCCCTTCACATCATTCTTCAATCATATTCACGAATTACTTTTTCATCCTATCGATGATATCATCTTCGGGTACTGAACTTTATCCCAAAATTTCAACATGCTCTGGCACAAAATGCTTTTTCCCAAAGCAATGATACGAGCTTTCCCTTACGGAGGCTGATTTCTTATGCTGACCCTTCCTTTCTGCCTATTATGTTCAATTGATTCTATAATTTCGTTCAACTTGGCTGCCAGCCCTATTCCTGGCCAGTATCCATATTTCATCATCTACCTTATATCCATCTTGGATCTATACGGCGACTATATTTCCAAATTCTATTCAGACTTTTCCATTTGGTAGTTTGCAAGATTTTCTCTGCATGGAAAGCAACTTCGTCTAGCCCTTCAATGAATGGAACAACATACTCCAAATAGGCGGTGTGACCCCACTTGCCATGAACCTTACCATATGTACTCAGGTCCTGCCTAGCAGCAAGTTGTGTAAAGAGGAGATGTTCATTACTTGAAACAATATGGGGAATTCGACCGACCTGATCTGCAAGACCAAATAAATTTCTCCAATAACATCCTTTTGCGAACCATTAAAGGCTCTCACCTTTACGTGGTTCCTTGACTTACCTCAAATGAATTCCTAATTCCCGTAGCGTAGAGAGCAGACACATCTTGACTCCTGACCCTCCATCGGCCAACACTCGAGATACCACTTTGTCCCCACATTTGATAGTGGTGTGAAGAGCCTTGTTGTGACTTGCGTCTTCGACAAGAAGTTCGCCTCTTATGAAAGTAATCATGTTTGCTTCAGACATTTTTCCAATTGTCGTGGCCAATGCCTCACTAGTGGTTTTACTTGGTACACTTACCCCACTTATCACTTCCAACAAGCGTCATTATGACTGTTGGAGCTCATTAACAGATCCATGATCGATATATGTGCTGGAATTTTCTTCAACTACTCCTCCAGAGAGTACTCTTTGCTTGACATTCCCTTCCAAAATCCGGCGGCTTTTGTGTCTATTATGTTTCTTCTTTGAATTTGCTCCTTTCCCGGGTTTTCTCGATTGACATATTTAGGAGCGTAGCATCTCCTAGACCTAGTCCAACCATGGGTTGTGGCAGAGTTTGTCATCTTGGCCTTTTCCCTTTACTGGTACGTCCATGGGACGGTTTTGTTTTCTCGACTTTTTTTGACTCTTTTAGTAGTGGCAGGTTGCTTCAGATAGATCTGAACCGTCACTGTAGGCCTCAGTTTTACTTCAATAATCGGAGCCTTTTGAGTAGGGATCCTAGAGGCTTCTACATTTACTATAGTCACAATTGTTCCTGTTAGGTCATACTTTTCATCCAATGTGATCATGTTAGTTCCATGGTTTCGGTGATTTGGCAGTGGATTGTGATTCACATTGGGCGGTGCCAGAGTGCACTGGATGGCTCCTCTCTTGATTAGTGTTTCAATCTCTTTTTGCAAGTTAAAACAATCTTTCGTATCATTCCCATGTACATTCGAATAGTGCACATATCTTTTAGTGACATCAAAATACTTGGAGGGATGTTAAGGATTGCTTTCTTCGACTGGGTGTATCAATCCTGCTCTTCTCAATCTCTCGAACAATTAGGTCATAGACTCATAAATCAGGGTATAATTTCTAGGACCTATTTTTTCAAAGTTGGGATGAGGACGTGATGCATAAGCGGGTTGGTTTTGGTGAGTAGTGGTTTGGACAAGACCATATGGTCGCTATGGGATTTGGTTATTATTGGCTCAAGGGGGTTGTATTATGGTTTAGGGTGATAATATGGTTGGGTGTTATAGACTGGATCGTAAGTGGGTGGTGGTGAATGGTTGTTTGGGGAATAAGAAGCATTTTCGTGATGTAAGATGAGTTGGTAATAAGGGACAACTACCGAGACATCCTCTTACTTCTTTTTTACGCTATTGATTGACCCTAATTGGATGGCCTTCTTGGCCACTTTCTGCCATGGATTTTACTGTACTGGATTTTATGCCTTCTTCTAGGAAATATCCTATCTTGACCAGTTCGAGGAATTTTTGTCCCATCATTTCCATTATCTTTTCAAAGTATATCCCTTCTTGAGATCTGATGAAATACTTGCTTAATTCATTATCGTCCAATGGAGGTTGCTTGCTGGAGGCCATTGTCCTCCACCAATGTGCATATTATTGGAATGACTCGGATGTTTTTTTCTGTAAGTTCACCAGTGCGAATCGATCGGGAGTGATCTCTGTGTTTAATAAAAAACAATTCATGAAGTCCTCCGTCATATCTTGCCAAGTTATCCAATTTTCTGGATCATGCGAGTATACCAGGTGAGTGCTTCTACCGTCAAACTTCTTATAAACAACTTGATCCTTAGCTTCTCGTTCCTCCCCACCCCGACTAACTTGTCACAATATTCCCTCAAATGTGCATGAGGATCTCCCATCCCATCGAAGATATCAAACTTTGGGGTTTGTATCCTGCTGACATATCCACATCTTAATGAATACACAGATCCTCGTAGTTCGAAATTTCACTTCCTCAGGCGACTTAGAGGCTCTTTATTTGTCTTCTCACAATTTGCAACTACTCATATACTAACTCTTGTTCCTTACACTTGGCTTCTCTTTTCATCTCGGCGTATTGGTTAATGTCATAAGGCACCCTAACTGTGATAGGTGTTGTAAAGGTAGGTTCAGAAATGTCATATACAGGGGAAATGTACCACTCATGGGCGGCGGCATGTGCCACAGGCATGTGCTAGTTAGCGGTATAAATGACTCCGTCATGAGGAGGGATATGAGTTGCATTGGTGGTAATAGGTGGGTTTTGTTATGTTTGAGTATATTACAGTACATATGGAGTGTGAATTGGAGGATTTGGTGGGTTAGCGGGGGTTACTAGAGGTATGACTTAAGTGGTGCGAGCTGAAGTTGGGGTGTTGTTGTTTTGGGGTGATGTGGAAGGAAAGTGGTCAGGGAGTGAATCCAAATAAGGGAACTAAGGTGGTTGAGGAAGTGTTTTCACGGCCAGGTGCGCTAGTTCTTTGATATGTTGTACCTCCTCCCTTAAAGACTCCATTTCCCAGGCTATTCTGGCCATGTGTTCATCATTCCTAGTGTTGTCTTTTTCCCCCGATCACCCCGGGCTATCGGCTATGACCAGAGCATGTTTAGTTGGGTCTTATGGGGCAGGCATTTTTCCTTTTGACCTTAGATTGTATGGTGGTTCCGCCAGTTTTGGTCAACACAAACCAACTTTCTTTCTTTCTTTTAGGGATAATAATAAAGCAAAATAAAAATGAGAAAAAAGAAAAAGGGACAAGAGTTAGTTTTTTCATTTATACAAGAAGGAAATCACACAGAGCAATTAATTCATGCATTACAGCTAGTGCGTTTGCTAGAATTTGCAGGGACCTCTCATTTTTGGAGGCAGGCCTAATTCGTAGATATTTGACAAACATTTAGACTTGACACATTTAGATCTAAAGTAATTTGTTTTCATTGATAATTTAGACTGATATAAAGATTACATCACTGATTTATAGCGCTGCATGGGCTTGGACAACTTGCCCTTTTAGAAAGTAAAAGAGAAAAATAGGGATAAGTGTACAAAGTGGGAAAGAGGGGAAATCAAAAACCTCTAATAAACATCCCCTGAGTCGTTTCCCATATCATTATCTTCTTATAGCTCCTCTTCCAGATCCTCCTCCGGGTCTTCCTCAAACTCTTCCTCTTCATCATTGAATTTCGACTCTTCCTTCGGATGTTCTTCTGGCTATGTGCTATACTCTATCTGGATGCACTCTACCACTCGATCATCTTCTTTAGCAGGTGGCAACATGTGGTCAATGGATCCTAGGACTACTTGACCGTGCATTGAAGTAGTCACAAAGTAATATGGTAGGACCTCATGGTAAATTTGCAAAGCAGCTGCCGCGTCCTCTAACCAGCTATAACCTCTCTGCTTGGCCGGGCCAGATCTTCTTTCTCATTGATCCAGACGTAATACTCAGGAGTACACCATGAGTTTTGTTCAATAGGCATTGTGGCCAAGTCATCCCACTTTTCATGTAGTCTTCTTATCCAAGGAATTGGAATATGTCTGTTGTACTCATCCTCGTATAGCATAGTACTTGTCCATAAAGGCACATCTTGGGTCATCCCAAACTATCTGAGGACCCTCAGGGCTGAGTATGGTTGAATACCTTCAAGTCAGATCAGCTCAATGAAGTATTTCTTAGGAGCCCTCAAGATTTCCCTTCCCCTTAACTAGGATAGCTTCCAGTTGATCCATCATCTAGTTAGATTGGTCAGTGTTTCCCTCCATTCTTCTTGACCACGTGGGGAGACCCAATGTCTTATTCTTTCATTGTGGTGGAAGATCATATTATTGACGCCAAAAAGTAGTTTATGGTGGCCTAGATCTGAAGCAACAAGTTACCCTCTTGCACATGCAGACAAAGCCCTCAGCATTTCAACTAACACCATCAACACCAAAGTAGATGGAATATTGCCACGGAAGTTCTCGAGAACCACAAGTAACAAGTTGATGTTGATACGACCCCTTCGTTGAGGGAAGACCAATAGTCCCAATAGTTCCATTGAGAAAACGAGAGGCGTGAGACTCGTCCATGCGCTTTGTCACATTGAAACTCTCTTGAATAACGTTCGTAGATTTCACAATGCCCACACCTGTCGAACTTCTATGTTGGCCTAAATTCAGGTAAAGTTTTGACGAATAACAAATGAACTCAGTCATAGACCAGGTCCATCATGTGAGGCACAATATTTATCAACCTAGACATGTGAGATACACGTGAAGGAGATAAGTCTCAATGATCAAGCAACAATATCTCCTGAACTAATCGAAAAGGTTGCATATTGGATAAGGAGAGAAAGTCTTCTCATGGGAAGAGGACACAATTCGGATAAAGGATAGGGTTGGAGTTTGTATTGTTCAAGGATTCATATTCGATGGAAGATCAGCAATTGAGTTCCAATCAAACTCTGATTACTAACTCATTCAATAACAGTGATTGTTATCTATTACAGGAATTGCACAAACGCAGAAGTTAAACTAAATTGAGAGGTCAAATGGACTCCGATTCTTATGTATTTTATATGTACGGACTCGTGGCGAGATGAGGATTCCGGTGATGTTAGTTTTGTAATTTTTTGAGAAGCGGGCCCGGGGCTGGGGTTTGCTAGTTTCGAGATTTTTGATATTTTTCGATTGTTTTCGATTGGGTATTGTTCCTTAGCATATTGTAATGCATTCGCTCTGATTTTGGTTAGATTCGACGCGCGTGGAGGCTGAATTGAGGGGCAAAGGCATCACGAGCGAGGAATTTTACCGGTTCGAGGTGAGTAATACTTGTAAATGATATCCTGAGGGTTTGAAACCTTGGATTTGCATATCATAGTGCTGTATTGAGGTAACTTGCACGCCGGATATGGGCGTGGGGTAGAGCACCGTTGGGGGACTGTGACTTGGTCTGTCTCGGTTGTTAATTTTTACCGTGTATTTGACTGAAATTATTTGTTATCATTATAATTTAGGCTGATTGCCGTGTTTAGGGCCTTGTGCCGACCTGTAGAATCCTTAGGGGATCTTTATGTGTTTTTCCTCACTTGTGTGCATAACATAAATTCTCAGTCATGTTTTCAAATATTAAAAACAATATAATAACTGTGTTTTATACATGAACCTTAAATGAAAAGGATATGAGGGCTGAGATCCCTATAGTATGTCACGCCCGATTGGCTGTGGACTTATTTGACTGAGATAGGTCGAGGACCCAGTGGTGAGGAAGTATCCTTGATATGGATCGGGCTACACACCGTAGCGATTATAATGTATTGATATTGAGGTCGAGAGCCTGTTTTATGCCAATACCTAGCTGATATTGCGCTTGGGCTGTAGGAGCCCCTTCGGAGTCTGTACACACCCCAGTGAGCTTCGTCGACGTTAAATGGATCGGACTGCACGCCGCAGTGGGTACCGGAGTGTACCGTCATATGCATTGCATTGCATTCATTAATTTGTTTACTATTCATTGTTTGTGTTATGTCTTGAGACGTTTATCTGCTGTTCTGATATTGTCTGATCACTCTTAAAGAGGATAAATCTTGGACAGTGGTAACAGTGACACTGTATGATATAAACAAGTCAGGTAACAATGGCTAACCAGGAACAAGAATATTGCCTGAGGGGCGAGTTTTATGAGCTCATTTTTGCATACTTGTTTGTGCCCGAGGGGCTGGCTTTTGTGCTGACTTGCGCTACGTGATTTCGCATTCATTTGCTTAACTGTTGGAAAAAGATATTTCCAAAAGAGATTTTTAGACTGAGCTAGATGTTTCTAAAGGATTTTTCACGATTTTACTACTTTGATCAAAAGGTTGTACTGTAATATATAGCATGATGGAGTATTTTTACGTGATTTCTTACCGCTCAGTTATTATTTACTCTTATTACCACTGAGTTGGAAGTACTCACTTTACTCCCTGCACCTCGTGTGCAGTTGCAGGTATTGTTCATCCGGTAGCAGGTTATTAGCTTATTGAAGATATACTAATGTAGCTGGGCAAGGTGACCGCCAGCGTCCGCGGCACCGCACCTCATCTTTAATTTCCAAATTTTATTTTGTATATATAATATTGGCCCCATAGTAGTGTTCCTACTTCTTAGATGCTCGTGACTTGTGACACCCCAGTCGAGTTGTGTGGGGTTTTAGTCCTGATTATTATTGCTGTTAAGTTGTATCACTTTACTCATTTATGTTTAAATAATTTTAAAAGGAAGTGTATTGGGTTAGTTGGCTGGCCTTGTCTTCATGAGAGGCGCCATCACGACCAGTGTGGGTTTGGGTCGTGACATTGATGATGCCAAAATGGGGAAGAGATATTGTGCTTTAATCTTTATTCTGAATAATGTGATATTTATAACCTAATTAAACGTGGTCCTTGATGATAAGTTAACATTCTAAGTTAAGCATTGATGGGTAAGCTGAGTTCTTATAGATCTTTTGATCCATAAAATCATAGAGTTTGTCATCATTATAAAGGGAGAATTTGTTAGCCCAAGTTCCGGTGAAGTTTTGAAGAATGACAAATGAACTCAGTCATGGACCAGGTCCATCATGTGAGGCACAATATTTATCAACCTAGACATGTGAGATACACGTGAAGGAGATAAGTCTCAATGATCAAGCAGTATTATCTCCTGAACTAATTGAAAAGGTTGCATATTGGATGAGGAGAGAAAGTCCTCTCATGGGAAGAGGACACAATCCAGATAAAGGATAGGGTTGGAGTTTGTATTGTTCAAGGACTCAACTTCAATGGAAAATCAGCAATTGAGTCCTAATCAAACTTTGATTACTAAATCATTAAATAACAATGATTGTTCTCTTTTATAGGAATTGCACAAACGCAGAAGTTAAACTAAATTGAGAGAAAAATAGCGAGGCAATTTATGTGAGATTCAAGTGTGCATTCCTGAAGCTACTTGGACAAGATAGAAGAACCAATTCCATTATGTCTTTCTTTTAATCTAGTTCAATTGTAGTAGGTATTTTAAAGTTGTACCTTTCCAGCTTTCATAGAAGAAATTGAATTAGGTACTTTGAGTATTCAAGTTAGAGTTAACTTAAAGGTGTCACAACAGTTGAGGCTGTGTGCCACACTGGGATTAGAGTTTAATCCTTAGGTTTACAAGAGTTTTGTAAATGCTGTTTTGGCTCAGTGATTTTAGTGAAAGTTTGGGAAAACCCTAATGAGTAGTAGGTCGTGGTATTTTCACCTTTTGAGCCAGGTATTTTCCACGTAAAAATCTATGTGTTCTTTATTTTATGTACTCTTTATTCCGCAAACAGTAGTAGTAAGTAAACCTAGAAAAACCAGGTTCTTCTAGAGTGAAAATTGGGTACCAAACAAATCACACCCTCTTGTGTGGTATTGACGTTTAGAACATCAATCTGGTCGAGGCTCACCCATCTTTCCTCAATACTTATGAGACTCCTACTATAGGCCAGGCCTAAGGCATCCAAGAATTGATAACCAGGCATAGTAATCGGAAAATATTTGCTTCTTTCTGTTGAATGACAACTCCATGAAACTTGTTTCTTCTTCCAATGTTGGTACTAACTCAAAGTCGGAAAATTTAAATACCACCTTAGCCGGATCACAAAATTCTATCAACAAGCAAGTGAGCATGTTGTTTGCTCGAATGTTCAGCAATGCGATTAATGCCCCAGGTGCGTCTGAACCTCATATTCGTGTTCCCGACGAATTTTCTTCCACCACTGCTTTTGTTTATATGGTGCTCACACTACCATGCTGATCTCAAGGATGTTTCAGTTGATTTCCAATTTCTGAGGTGGGTAAAAAAAGATGTTTGGGTAAGTGTTTGCTTTGGATCTTGAAGTGTCTTGTCAAGTTTTTTGGTCTTTCCATAGAAGTCATGTCGTTGGGTGCATGACCCGTTGATATTAGCGTGTCTTTCCTAATTGTGCGTCGGTGCCAGGGAATGACTCACCTAATGTTTAAGTAGTATGACATATTTTACTAGAGTAGCGTGTTTCCTACTTTTTAGTTGGACTGAAAGCTGCGAGAAATTATGTCAATTGACATGACAAAGCCATCTTATAAAACAAGAGAGTTTTGAAAATAAGGTTCGGAGGGTGTAAAAGACAACCGCTGCGTGCCATTGTGTGTGATAGTGTACGACCAAGACTCGATAGGAAGAAATGTGATGACAGTGTATATAAAGTAGTAACAGACAAGGAGGTAGCAACAATAAGTATGATAATAAGCATAAAGAACAAATAAATAAAGCAGGCACGTAATTGCAATTTTATCTACAATTAAAGCAATGTTCAAATTAGTGTAAGTCTGCCATGGTCAGAACCTAAGTGTGAATCCCGGCAGAGTCGTCATTTTGTTGCAGCTTATTTTGCACTAGACAAAACAAGATTTAACTTGTAGTTTCTCTGTTGTTGATAAAAGAGAGTTGCCACCTAATATATAAAGGTATATTAGGGTACCTATTTAATTACTAAGTCACAATTTTAATTGATCTGCTAACCATCGAGATTATGGGTAGTGGTTCTTGTTCTTCTAAGAGGAAGGTGTTAGGCACTCCTTAAAATCTATATGTGGTAGCTCCATACGACTTAGACTAATTTTAAGGGATAGGTTTATTTGTACTGTGCTTAATTACTATCAAAGAGTATGGCTTCCTATATATCTAAGGGAGAGTATAAAAAAGGACGTGACACTTTAAGAGGAGTATGAATTTATAAAAGAGTTTAAAGTTGTGTTGAAAGAGTTTTGAAACATGTATTAGATGGTCTACATTTGTTATAAAAACTTGTGAAAAGAGGTTAAGTTATGAAAATATATGATTTATGGAGTATATGTTCATGTAGTTCTAAATGATGTTTGTAAGAAAGCGAGCGAATATACCTTGCTTTGAAGATTTATAGAAAGATCATTTAGTTGAAAATCCTTTAAGGCGACAGTTCTCCATTTTTGCAAAAATTCTAATTTGTCTCTTGATAGTAACTTGCAATTCAGGTCTGATTTCTTTTTCCAAAATGAGGATGCTATTTTGACTAAGTCCTGAGCTTCAGAAATCTTTTAAGAAAAGGAAATTGAGCAAGAACATAGTAATGATATGAGTAAATTATAGTTAGCGAGGTGAGGATTAATTACTAACTAATTCCCTTTTTAATCTTATGCCATTTACGCCTTGCCTATGTCGTGCATGACTTAAAGTATAAAGTTAAACATGTAACCCAATACATATGAGCATTATATAGATATAAGGAAGAATATTAAGAAGGCATAACAAATACGACAAAGCAGTGAATTAGCTAGCAAATAGTAGACAAATAATAAGGGGGTTGGGAGAAAGAGGACTGGACTCTGAAATTGGGCCTCAAGAAAGCAGGCCCAACTATTGGGAGATGTGTCTACATGTGAGCACGAGATTTTTGCCCTAAGCAAATTATTTCCAAAAATTCAAGCAAAATAATTTTTCTTTATTTTTATAATTTTTGTGTATTTTGGTGTCATTTTCTGATAATTATTGCATTTTTTGTGTTAATTGGTTGCATAATAATTCATATTAAAAAAATACCAAAATATGCATTTGCATTAGGAATTTAATTTCATATTTTAGTATTAAGTAGGTATTAATTCATTTTAAAAAAATTTAAAGAAAAAATCAAAAAATAGTTCATTTTATTGCTTTAATTGAAAATTGTTACAAAATAGTTTTAAAAGTAATTTTAGGCCATTAATTAGTTTAGTTCAAAATAAGAAAAATACCCAATTTTGGCCTTTAATTAAAGGCAGCCTTTTGTTCCCCTTTTTTTAAATTTGTTTTCTCTTTATTTAATTTGTTTTTTCTGTATTTTTCTTATTTTGTATTATTTTTATATATATTTATTGTGTATTTTGTATTTTAGGCCAAATTTTTGCCCTAAGAAAATTATTCCCAAAAATTCAAGCAAAATGATTTTTCTTTATTTTTATAATTTTTGTGTATTTTGGTGTCATTTTTTGATAATTATTGTATTTTTTGTGTTAATTGGTTGCATAATAATTTATATTAAAAAAATACAAAAATATGCATTTGCATTAGGAATTTAATTTCATATTTTAGTATTAAGTAGGTATTAATTTATTTTAGAAAAATTTAAAGAAAAAATCAAAAAATAATTCATTTTATTGCTTTAATTGAAAATTATTACAAAATAGTTTTAAAAGTAATTTTAGGCCATTAATTAGTTTAGTTTAAAGTTTTATTTTTATTCAGAAATACAATACAAAATAAGAAAAATACACAAAAAACAAATTAAATAAAGAGAAAATAAATTTAAAAAAAGGGGAACAAAAGGCTGCCTTTAATTAAAGGCCAAATTTGGGTCAAATCCCAACCTAGCCCAATTCACGCCCAGTCCAAGCCCAAAACCCACCCGATCCGGTCCAAATCCGCCCACCCAAAACGACGTCGTTTCTCCAGCCTTCAATCATGACCGCTGGATCTCATCAATCCAACGGTCCGGATCTAACTAGGATGTTTTATATTAATATGTCCAAACGACCCCCCCACCCCCTCAATCATCTCTCTCACATCTCACTTTCACCTCAGAGACGAGGTCACCCGCCGCCCTAAAAATTCCCCACTGTCTCTGGTGGCGACGCCGACGCCGACGCCAACAGTCACCAACGTTACACCCTAATACCGCCTTATTCTCCTCATTTCAATTCCACCTCTCTTTTCCTTCAAATCAACCTCACAGCCTTCGAATTTTGATTTAAAATCGACGAACCCTAGCCGCCGCCCTCAAATCCCAATGGCAGCGCAACCCCAATCGACCCTACACCCTTCTTCACCTCCTCTTTCCAACTATCAAACCCGTTTCCCTCAAATCCCCGTCAATTCCCTCGAATATCAAATCTAAAATCTGGTTCAGTCACAAATTCACCCAAACGACTCCAAACTTTCACCAAATAGTCTCCTCATCTTCCTTTCCACAAATATGGGGTTATTTTCCCTCAAATCTCACCAGGCCGCCCCAAATTTCAAATCTAGGGTTCGAGGTCGTCAATTTATTTTAGGGTTTCAAGTGTTCTGCTGGTTTCCAATTATTGTTATATATCTATTTTGGACAAAATAGATATATAACACTAATTGAAAATTAAAATTCAGGATTAGCCAAGTCTAAGGCAAAAAATCAGTAAGTTTCCATTCGATTTGGTTTCGATTTTTGTTGAGTACTTGTTTTAGCTTTTAATTTCATTTCGTTTGATTTGTTAAATCTGTTTTGAATCTGCCTTGATACATGTTTTAGTGTTTTTAGTTTCTAATTCTTTATTATATGTTCTATTATGATTTTAGGTATTAGTTCGATTCAGGTTTTAATAAATTGTTCTGTTTAATTGACTTAGGTAGATAAATTGAATTCTTATGTCTATTTGTTTTTTGCTTGGAATTGTTTCAGATTCATTTCAGTTCATAATATTGCTTTAGTTTCAATACTTAGTTGTTTATTAGATGTTAATTTAATATTAGTATTAATTAGTATTAGTTAATTAGTGTTAAAAGTAGTTTATTTGGATGTAGTTGATTCTAGTTAGTTTTGACCAAGGGTAGGGGGTTTGTTTAGTTAGCTGGGGTTAGTAATTCTAAGGGTTGGTCAGAGGTATTTTAGGTATAAAAAATGGCATGTTTTGCCAAATTTGTAATTATAGAATGCAAGTAAGGGTACTATAGGCATTTACAATGGCATAAGAATAGGGTAGATGAAGGTAGAACCTTCCAGAACATTCCAAATAGGGTCTTAGTGTAAGTTTCTGCATTTGAATTGCAGTAACTTGAATAACAAGTTAAAAATAAAGGGTTGAATAAAAGAAATCTGAAAATTAGAAAAGGAAAAAAGTGTGAGTGTCTTCTAGAACCTTCTACTCTAGTTTGTGCCTATAAAAAGGCATCACTATGCCTTGAATAGGAAGTTTTTATTCTCCAAAAAAAATTCCTCCCAAAACTCTCCTCTCAATTTCAGATTTCAAATTTGAAATTTAAACTTTTCAAAATCCAAAAACATTAGAAAATCAACAGAAAAACCAAAAAAAATTGACTGTTCTATTAGAATTCAAGTAAATTTTGATTTCTAAGGTTGAATTTTATTCTTCTAATTTTCAGTAATTTCAGAGATTCATTAGTTGGATTTTAGAGCAATTTTTGAGTTGGATTGATTGATTTTGGATAAGTTTTGATTTGTTGAAGTTGTTATGAGGCCATTCGAGTAAATTTGGGTTAACTAATTGGGTATACTAGCTTCCTGAGTTATTTCTGGAGTATTTTGGTACTGCTTGGACTACTCTGTCTATCCTGACTGATTTTCAAAACATTCATGGGCTTCGAATTTGAGTTTGTATTGATGCTGTTTCTCATCTCTATTGCTGACT
Source organism: Nicotiana glauca (assembly GCA_026770625.1). NCBI lineage: Eukaryota > Viridiplantae > Streptophyta > Magnoliopsida > Solanales > Solanaceae > Nicotiana > Nicotiana glauca. Next base: position 29,382 of record MU687594.1, on the reverse strand, counting down.
TCCTCATCTTACTTTTAATTAAATCTCAGGTATATTTCTGGCCTTTGTAGAATATGCCAGGTTCAATGTGAAGTTAATTTGGAAGTTCAAGCATAAATGATTGTTTGATTCATTTCAGAGCTGTTTATCCCGTCCTTTTTTTATTTAGTTTAAATGCATATAATAATCATGTAATTCAGCTCTTATATTGCGTATCATGATTAGGTAGTCAAACCTGATTTGTAATTAAACTAGACTATAACAATACTGATTATATTGTTAGTTGATTAATCAAAATAGTTTAATTGAAGTTAGTGACATGTTAAGCTGTTAGACAAAATATGAATTAATTGTTCAGTTGTTTCCATTGGATATTGTAAGACATTAGCATGGCTGTGAACTGTGATGTTGTTTCCTTGATTACAATCCTAAGGATTGTAATCATCGTGTGTTGTGAGTATATTTTGATTCCAGGTTTGAGACTTCAGATTTTAAATAAAGTAATCACCTATATCTTCAGTATAAAAGTCAGAAAATATGCAAACAGTTGGATTAGCAAATTGCTTTGGTAAATTGAATTGTAATTAGTGTTTGTTTAGTTGAATTCTCATAACTGATAGGGATTTGAGCTTAAAGACGTTTTACTGGTTAAATTAAATTAATAAGCTTGGCCGATTTGATTGACTCTATCAGGCCCAAACGGTTGCCTGCAGTCACACTTTTCAGCCCAGGCTTACGATTGGCCTGCCCTTTGGGTACACTTGACTAATAATCTTTTATAGGGGCTGCATTCAAGCCCAAAATGGTTAAGGACTGGTGGCCATATAGGTTCATGGATTCAAATGTAATAACTATCAAATGATATTAATTAATTAAGACTTTTCTCTTTATTAGAGACAAATAAATAGAAAATTATAGTCACTTAGGATTGGCCTTTAATAAAAATGAGACGAGCCTCGCCAAATAAACACATAAAATGCGGGGCCCTCAATAAATGCTAAAAATATACTTAGATCTCGGGAGGACCGTTTAGTAAATTTCACGGTTTTCCCCAAAGATAATAAGCGCGTAGTTGCTTCAGGCGCGTATTTTAATAAAATTATCTTCCTAAATACGGGTGCACATTTATGTGACCCAAATCCAAATCTCAACGAAGTCAAAATATGTTGATAATCATGGTTGCACTGGTGCGACGTGGTGCGAAATACATTTTTACGACGTTGCAATTCTTATTATAAAAAATAATAATAAATAATAAAAGCAGACTATTAATAAAGGAACATAGATTAGAACATGTATTGAAATCAGATAAAATCAAATACAACAGTTGAGCGACCGTGCTAGAACTATGGAACCCGGGAATGCCTAACACCTTCTCCTGAGTTAACAAAATTCCTTACTCGAATTTCTAGATCGCAGACTGTTAACAGAGTCAATAATTTCCTCGATTCGGGATTCAACCGGTGACTTGGGACACCATAAATCTCCCAAGTGGCGACTCTGAATCTCTTAATAAACGAATCCCGTTTCGATTGTCCTTTAATTGGAAAAACTCCTTTATGCCCTTCACGGGGTGCAGTAAGCGAAAAAGGAGGTGTGACACTACATATGATTTTGGACCATCCAGAAAATGTAACATGGCTTGGGATTGGGCATGAGTTCCTTAGGAATTCAACAATCCCAAATGACGTGCGTGTCCAAAAGAAGAGGAGAAATCATTAGACACATGCTCCATATATTCGGCATATTTAACCACATATGAAATATATATAAAGAGATGACTGGAAAAAAATATATATTAAAATATCAATAATCTAACGCTATAAGAAATTATACTAATGTGGTAGTTATAAATGGCAAATAATTTATATTGAAAACCTTTCTTTGTTCATTAAACACTAAACCTCTAAGGAACCAAAAGTGTCAATAAACTAAGGGATAAAGAGGGAGTTCTACTCATGGTCGATGCTTCCTTTGAATCCCCCGACACTTTAATGTTTCCTAGGGACTCAAGGCCTAGGGAAATGCTTGTGCCGGGGAGAGAAGCCTAACCTAGAGCCAAACTCCACTCCCAAATAGCCTTAACCACTAATGACTTATTTTTCGTACGAGTTTAAGTGCCAATGCGGCCCTTTCAATGTATACTAAATGTTGTAGTATCATTTACTACAAAAGTATACTCTCCCTTCTAACATAATAACATAAGGGCATACAGACTATATTTGATACAAATAAACAATACACATATCGGGTAAATCTAAAGGTATGACTTTCAAATACACATAGGAGAAAAGCAGAAGCATCATAACATACTGTTAAAAGTTTAAACATTAGAGAAGAACAAATTTAAAGGGAGGGTAAGCTATACAAAATTCATAGAATAGGTGTACCTGCCTAATTGTGATTTGATTATCTTAAGTACTACCCTTAGTAACTGGGTTTATTAGAAAGCATCAATGAGGGTTCAAATAAATAATAATACCAAATAGCTTTTCAGACATTACTAGAAGTAGTAGAAATATAATCAGGGTTTTTAGTAGGACCACAAGTTATAGATTCAACATGGAGTTACTAACGATGTTTTGACAGGGTCCTTCTCGTAACAACACTAATCTTAAACAAAACCATTATGCTTAAGTGGTATAAAACAAGGAGTTCTCACAAGATTTAAGGATCACGTTCAATTTCAGATTAACAATAAAGAGAGTACTGAGCGTAGTTCAGAACAAAAGCATGGAGTTAGGAAGCCAAACAGGGGAACATGCAATACTCAGTCAGTTATATATAAAATCTTCAAGTGAGGTTGTAATATTATATAGACGGGGGAGGTTTACATATTATAGAATCAAGTTAAACATGTTATGAGGGGAGAGGGTCATAGATAAAAGAAGTATTATGCTAAAACAAGTTTAACTCAGGCGTATACCTTAAATCAGTACCTAAATAAGAAGTAATCATACTTAGATTTAAAGACTATCACTCGATTATAAAAAAAATAACTTGGTCTTACTTTTTATGGAAGATAACTTAATGATAACTGCATCTAAGTTTCACAAAGACGACATTATGAATAAAGAGGTCGAAGAAATAGAAAAGCACTACACCAAATAGGTTTTGAGTTAAACTTGTAATTGAAGTTTTAAATTAATCATGAGACAACTAAGTTCATCTTAACAGCAATTTCTAGCTGACTATAACAAAACATGATCATGACTAGTTCTAAGAAGAAGAGGCCAGGATAACTTAATCTTAACCAAGTACACACAGTAGAATTATTGGGGTTCATAAAAAGAAGACAGTTTAACTCAAACAAGATTTTCATTGCAAATGTAACCAAAGTTAGGTGTAATCACGAGAATGTCATAGTGACAGCCCCAGAAATTGCCTTTTGTCACGACCCCAAACCCGGTCGTGATGGCGCCCAACACAACTGTTAGGCAAGCCCGACCAATTTTACTCTCAACCCGAGCATAAAGCTCAAAACCGTTTGTTTGAAATTCATTAACAACATTTAAACTAGAAGCATAACTGAAAGATAGAATTTAAATCCAAAAATCAACAATGCTGAACAACCTCCCAAAGATCTGAGGGTCATGAATCTAGAGCCTCTAATAGTACAGTATAATAAGACTGTAATAATATATAGTCTGATATATGCGGAAATACGAATAACAAGGGATCGGGGAGAAGTCGGGTCCTGCGGACGTCAGACAGCTACCTCGACAACTCCGAAATATGCTCTGAAGACAGCAAAAGCTCAGCTAAACTCCCGGGGTACCCGAATCTGCACACAAGGTGCATGAAGTAAAGTGAGTACTTCCAACTCGGTGGTAATAGACATATATAATGACTTGAAAGTAGGAATTCCCAATATACAACAATGTGAAGCTAAGCCAGTACTCCTACACATTTAACAGTGTACTAACCTGTAGAGACAGAAACATCCGACATATATATCAATACAGGAATTCAATGCACATGATCGCTACGGCGCATAGCCCGATCCATGGGTACCCGGCGCTCACTGTGGGGGTTCAGACTCCGGAGGGGCTCCTACAGCCCAAGCGCAATATAATATCACACCCGCTGCGGCGTGCAGCCCGATCCATGCATAGTCATGAATGCACAATCATACTTACCATTTTTAGTTTCAATTATCAGAATTTTAATTAGGTGTTTAAAACCTTAGAGTTTTACTAGCCATTTCGATACAATATTAAATTTAGGACTAATATCAGGAAAACATGTTATACGTTATAGGAACATTGATAACAATCCCTACGGGATCCAAATAGTCGGCACACAGCTCAAATATCTCCATAACCATCCAAGTAGGAGGTTTACCGGCTAATTTCAAGCCAATGATATAGTTCAACATCATTCGGTCGGACTAGTCTACAGTCCTCAACAACAATCGACCCCGACTCACCGTGTCTCGCCTTATCATAGCGTCACAGTGTGATATACCGGTATTTCAAACCCTCAGGTCATCATCTACATCTATTACTCACCTCGAACCGGCTCAAAAACTAGTCCGCAATGCCTTTCCATCGAGAATCGACCTCCACGGGTGCCAAATCTGATCAAAACCAATAGGAATACATCAAAATAGGCTAATGGAACATAACCCAATCGAAATAACTCGAAAAACACCCAAAAACACGAAGTTGCCAAAACCCGAGCCCCGGGCCCGCTTCTCGAAAAATTATGAAATTCATATTTTAGGAACCCTCGTCTCACCACGAGTCCGTACATATCAAATATACAAGAATCGGAGTCTATTTGACCCCTCAAATCATCAATTGAAACTCTCTTAGGCCTTAAGCCCTAACCACCATTTTAACCTTAAATTCCTTCAATTTCAGTGATTACTTCCATGTTTTAACACCATAATGACATAATCTAAGTCCAAGAGGTCTTACCTAATGATGCTTCTCGAATTCCTCTTCAAAATCGCCCAAAATCGCCTTAGCTCGCACCCCAAATTGATTTTACACTTTTGAAAATCGAATACACTGATCTCATTTAACCCTTCTGTGATTTTCGCTTCTGCGGCTCCCATAAATGCTTCTGCGGTACCGCTTCTGCGTCCAAATAACCGCTTCTGCGGTTTAACTTAAAATCCCGCTTGACCGCTTCTGCGGTCATATACCGTTTCTGCGGTAACCGCTTTTGCGGTCATATACCGCTTCTGCGGTCTCGCTCAATTCCTCAGGACCGCTTCTGCGGTCACAAATCCGCTTCTACGGAGACCGCTTCTGCGGAATAAAGTCCGCTTTTGCGGAAAAGCCCAGGCCTCAAAGGGCTGCTTTTGCGATCAAAGAGCCACATCTGCGGAACCGCTCCTATTTCCGCAGATGCGGAAATACCAGAAGCTTTAAGAACAGACCTGCAATTTTATCAATTTCCTTCCGTTTAACCATCCGAAACCATCCCGAGGCCCCCGGGACCTCAACCAAAAATTCTAACCCACTCTAAAACACGATACGAACTTGTTCCAATCCTAAAAATATGTACTTTAATACAAAAATCACCAAATTACCACGGATTCAAGCCTAACTTTCCTTAAAACTTCCGAATCTCACATCCAATCAAAAACCCGACCAAGCGACGTCCGAATGACCTAAAAATTTGCATACATATCCAAAATCACCTAACGAAGCTACTGCAACTGTCGGAATTCCATTCTGACTCCCGGATCAAAATCTCACCTATCAACTGGATTCTGCCAAAATTCAAACATCGCCAATTCAAGCCTATTTCTACACCGGACCTCTAAATTCAATTCCGATCACTCCCCTAAGTCATAAATCATCTCTCGAAGCTAACCAAACCACCGGAATTCACATCCAAGCCCTCTAACTACATAGTCAAATTCCGATTGGCTTTTCTAAAATAAACTCCCTTCTAAGAGGCTATATGCCTTATTTTCAACCAGAATCAATCCAAATTCACCCGATAGACTCTAATACTGATATAGAATATGAAACAACACAATAAAGGAGAAACGAGGCGGTAACTCTCGTGATGACGGGCCGGGTCGTCACACCTTTAGAGTTAGTAGATACATGTATAGAGATGGAAAGTATTTAAACACTTAGATTTTCATGCTTTAGTTAAATTATATATACTTATGAACATTCTAATTCATCTCAATCAGAATTATCAAACAACAAACAAACAAAATGCAGGCGAATAACATGTAGAGATTGAGATCACAACAGAATTGTTAATGAAAGATTATGAAGTTTAGTTAAACATGGGTAGTCATTCAAAGAACATTAAGGGAAGTTAATTATGTAGATTAATAGGGTTCAGATATGAGAGTTGTTAACAAGCTAGTCGACATCAGTTTGAGGATACTCAGAAATATGCCAAAAGGTCACAGACTAATAGCATCTTATAAACATGGATATAACATTTGTATATCAATGATATTATCATGAACAGTTACAATTAACAGAAGACAACAAGAATGGTCATAGTATTATGATAAGATTATCAAAATAGAAAAAATTAGAGGTATACTGACCTTTTTGAAGGCAGTAGACAAAACAAGGATATCTCTTAGTTGCTTAAGACCCCAAAAGCTTCAAGCTCAAAGCAGCGATATTACTCAGAATCGAAAAAGAAAAACAGTAAGGAACCTTAGGTTTTAATCTCAGAATTGCTCTTAGATGATTGTGTAGATATTTTTTCAATGTTAGTCTGTGTGTTGGTGAGAATACTAAAGGCTCTATTTATAGTGCCATTTAAGTCTCTTAGGGTTTTATAGATTCTAAACAGCAATGGAAAGTGATGAAAGATCGATGATGATAGCAAAATCGAGTGAAAAATCTCACAGACAGAGGAAAATTAGTGATAGTTTTTACCCGAGAAGAGAGCAATTGACCGGTGAAAGAAAACCCATCGGACAAAGCCCAAAAACCCAGAGGTCACTACGTTTGATCTTTGGGTATAGAATATTCATGATGTAGCTCTGAAACGTGAACATGCATGCTCCGATTTGGAAGAACGAGTGGAGAAACCAGATGCAATTAAATTTCATCATTTAGGTCTAAGGTTTCAAGTTGGAGATTTTGAATTCAATCGGTGAGAATGGAAACTAGGCTCACTGCCTTCATCTTCCAGGGAAAAAGGAGAAGAATCTGTAAGTTTGATTTGAAAGAATGAAAGAATGGGTTTCGACCCTAGTGGTCGTGTCTAATCTCACAGATTTGAAGAGCAAATAGGGAAATTTAGTGGGATTCGGGAAATGGAGAAGTAGGGAATATCAATTTAGTAAAGGTCTTGCGACCTTACACCGATTCGTTTAAGGTTTCCATGACTGATGTATTGGAAGGATGAGAGAAAAGAGAGAGGAAAAGGAAATTTGGGCGGCCGAGTCATTGAGAAATGATTAGGGTTTTGGGGTAATGGGATCCGTATCTAAGATTAAAGACGAGGGATGGAACGGGAGCCATTGGAACCGTGTATCAACTACTCTGATTATTTTGGTAATTATATTTTTAGAAATGATTTTAGTGGAAAAATCGCTGGTCGTTGGATTAAAAGATTTTTGATAGTTGAGATTAGATCTTTAGATGTTTAATTAAAGAGACACGGAGACCAATTATTAGCCATTAATTTGAGGAACAAACGTCTTAGATTCGTTTGTGTTTCTTGTGTGAGCGGTGAGGGAGAGTGACGTGGTGCGTAGCGATTGGTGCAAAAGAAATGGCACGGTTCGCCATAGTGGAAAGAGAGGAGAGTTTGGGTTGGGTATATTTCGGACTTAGCTAGCTAATTGGCCCAATATAAATTTAAAAAATAGCCATTTTACATTTGATTGATAATTGCAATTGTAGCCATTTTGTCTTTTAATCCCCTTTTGATTTTAATAAAATAAACTTATCAATTTTGAATAAATATAGTAAAAATTATAATTATTATACATAATACTAATTATTTTGATCAACTATTTATAAAAATACTTAATTTTGCTAAATTACAACACTAATTTTGAATTCACATAATAGCCCATTTAACTACGAATTAAAGGGTAATTTATCAAATTAATTATAGAACCTACGTAATGTATATATAAGAATTTTAATAATCCTAAAAATAGTAAATATATTTGTAACTACATAGTGTTTATACTACGCGACTAATTTTAAAAACTAATACTTATTTAATTTCTAAAAAATAAGTATTTGATACTAGAATATACTTTAAAATATTTATTGTAAATTATTAAGTGTAAATATATTTAAAAAGGGGAGGTCAAAATTGATCATCAACGGCTGCCCCTCTTTGACCAATGACGATGAAAGACTTTTCGGGCAAAGAAATTGAACCAAAGCCAAATTTGTCCCGACTTTAGGCATGTATTGCAGGAATGGGGATTGTGAATTGCAGGATTGAGTCAAGGAAGAGTCTGGGGAGGTTTGTTGGGAATTTTTTTGGGATATTAGGGCCGAATTCTGTCTTTGAATTGCTTATACCTCGGGTTAACGAGGATCATGCCTCATGTAGTTCTAGAGTAAAGACTTTGAAAAAGAAGCACTCACAGGAATTGCCTCAGTATCGCGTTATGACGATACAACAAGACGGAAGATTGGGCACTCATAATTGCTTGAATTTGTGGATTGAATTGAAGGATTTGAAATTTTGAGTCTCACCGGTCGTCTTGAGCTTGGATATTAGGCCCACTATGGCTCGGTTGTCCCTAGAGCGTTGTAGTTTGGTCATCTGCTAAGAAAAGTTCCATGCTGCGATGTTTATTCCTACAAAACAAATGAAATACACGCATACCAATATATCATAATGTAGAATATATTAAGATGTGATGTAGATTATGTAAGAATAATGATACATGGCTGTCGGCGAGCCTTTATTTGGGATCGGGATGATGTGATACTTGATCTTGACACGATTTGTTACCTGGAATGTGTACCGTTCTGCAGCATTCAAAGCATTTGAAAAATTGTCCGCTTGTTGGGAGAGCTTGATTGTTATAGTGCGTCTATGCTTGCTGGGAGAGTTTTGCACTGAGAAATGTCTCTATTTGTTAGGAGAGCTTGATTTATAGAGTGCGTCTCCGCTTGTTGGGAGAGCTTTGCATTGAAATGTAAAGTAATATCCGCTTGGGAGTGACTAACTGAATCATAATCGTGACTGAAGCTTCATTATCAAAACTTTAAAACATTCAAAGTAATAGTAAATGAATAAAAGCATGCCAATAGATACTCTTGACTGTGAAGCTATGTTGCGGCCATCTATTTGCAGAACATCTATGATGAGGCTTGTGATTGACTATTCTGGCATCCGTTGCGATGGAGTAGCGATGGGAATTGATTTGTTCCATTTGGACATGGTGCTATGATAGATTGAGTGAAAGGTTTGCTATATATAGTATTTCAATTGGTGAAGTCGATGTCTCATCTTGTACAAGATGCTCTGATTAGTTGAGCAAACAGTTGGATAGGTACATATTTTCTATATCAGCTATCTGATTTTGAGGTACCTGTAAAGCATTCAAATTTAGCTTTAGTTGTACTAAAAAAATTCAAGTAGACAAGGAAAAATGATAATATTAGGCAAGTGGCGGGTCTGTCATTTTCATAGTATGGTCCTAGTGCTTCCTCACTCCCTTTGACCCTGCACTCAAAGGAAAATTTATAATGAGGGCGGGAAGTTGGTTTGTATCGACCACAGTGTTGGTTTGCCCTGACCTTTGATATGATTGCGCCGTAGAGTTCAGTAGATGGAACAGATTATGGTATATATATATATA